>CM022301.1:59531777-59690368 GCA_011799875.1 Thinopyrum elongatum | reverse complement strand
AGAGCAATGGAGATTTTTTTCTGGAGGTAAGTGATGATGTGGTGTGAAGAGATAAGTGAGGGGGCCCACGTGGGGACCACAACCCACCTGGTGCACCTCCATCTGATATTATTTGCACCAGAAATTCTTAAATATTCAGAAAAAAATTGTTTTAAATTTTCAGAGCATTCTGAGAACTTTTATTTTTGGGTCATTTTTTTTATTGCACGTGAAATTTAGAGAACAGACAAAACATGGCATTTTATTTTATTTAACTAATAAAAACAGAAAACTAAAAGCAGGGACAGAAGGTAGTGCTTACTAAATTCATCAACTTCATACCGCTCAAAAATGATCCATTAATAAGGTTGATAAAGTCTTATTAACAACCACTTTTGATTAGCATGAAACCGAAGAACTTTCGTAAATCACTAGGTTACCTCAACGGGGATATGAATGTCCCCAACAACAAGCATTTCATATTTCTTTTTGACAGTAGGTAGAGGTATTTGAAAACTTCCAATAGTGATTGTCGGAGATTTTTCAATAACATTAATACCATTCACTTGGAATTGTTTCTTCGGAAAGTGCACCGTATGCTCATTACCATTGATGTGAAAAGTGACCTTGCTTTTATTGCAATCAATAACAACCCCTGCAGTATTCAAGAAGGTCTACCAAGGATAATCGACATGTTGTCGTCCTCGGGCATCTCAAGTATAACAAAGTCAGTCAAAATAGTAACATTAGCAACAACAATGGGCACATCCTCACAGATACCGATAGGTATGGCAGTTGATTTGTCAGCCATTTGCAAAGATATCTCAGTAGGTGTGAGTTTATTCAAATCAAGTCTTTTATATAAAGAGAAAGGCATAACACTAACACCAGCTCCTAAATCACACAAAGCAGTTTTCACATAATTCTTTTTGATAGAGCAAGGTATAGTTGGTATTCCCGGATCTCCAAGTTTTTTAGGTACTCCATCCTTAAAAGTATAATTAGCAAGCATAGTGGAGATTTCAGCTTCCGGTATTTTTCTCTTATTAGTGATGATGTCTTTCATGTACTTTGCATAAGGAGGCATTTTCAAGATATCAGTCAAGCGAGTACGCAAAAAGACTGGCCTCAGAATTTCAGCAAAGCGTTCAAATTCTTCATCATCTTTCTTTTTAGTTGACTTGGGTGGAAAAGGCATAGGTTTTTGAACCCACGGTTCTCTTTCTTTACCGTGTTTTCTAGCAACAAAGTCTCTTTTATCATATCTTTTATTCTTAGGTTGTGGGTTATCAAGATCAACAGGTGGTTCTATCTCAACATCATTATCTGGTTCTTTTTCATTGTTAGGTTGAGAGTCTTCATGAACATCAGCATTATCCTTTTCATTATGACTAGGTGAGTGTTCATTACCAGACTGAGTTTCAGCATCTGAGATAGATGTTTCATTATCATTATCAGGAGGTTTTTCTATTTCAGGTTCACTAGAAGCATGCAAAGTCCTATCATTTTTCTTTTTCTTTTTCTTTTTAGAAGGACTAGGTGCACTAGTGTTATTTCTTTGTGAATCTTGTTCAATTCTTTTTGGGTGTCCCTCAGGATAAAGTGGTTCCTGAGTCATTTTACCTCCTCTAGTTGCAACTCTAACAGCAAAATCATGTATATTATTATTCATTTCATCAAGCAATTCTCTTTGTGATTTAGCAACTTGTTCTAACTGGGTTTGTACCATAGAAGCATGTTTTCCAACACCTCTAACATCATTTGAGATTCTAAATAACAAGTCACTCAAGCGAGCAATCATATCATAATTGTATTTCAATTGCTTCATAACATTTGCATTCAAGTGATCTTGTTTTCTAATGTAGTTTTCAAACTCATAAAGACATTGGCTAGGATGCATATTGTGAGGATTGTCATTATCATTAAACTTCATTAAAGAATTTACCTCTACCACCTTAGGCAGTGGTGGTGTATTAAGCCCATGTATTTCTTCAATAGGAGGTAAATTTTTAACATCCTCAGCTTTAATACCTTTTTCCTTCACAGATTTCTTTGCCTCTTGCATATCTTCAAGACTGAGATATAATATACCCCTCTTCTTCGGAGTGGGTTTAGGTGGTGGTCCAGGAAGAGTCCAATCATCATAATTTTTCAATATGTTATTCAATAATTCTTTAGCTTGCCCAACAGTTCGTTCCCTGAAAACACAACCAGCACAACTATCTAGGAACTCCCTAGAAGCATCGGTTAGTCCATTATAGAAGATATCAAGTATTTTATTTTTCTTAAGAGGATGATCAGGCAAAGCATTAAGTAATTGGCAAAGCCTCCCCCAAGCTTGTGGGAGACTCTCTTCTTTAGTTTGCACAAAGTTAAATATTTCCTGTAAAGCAGCTTGTTTCTTATGAGCGGGGAAATATTTTTCAGAGAAGTAATAAATCATATCCTGGGGACTACGCACACAACCAGGAGCAAGAGTATTGTACCAAGCTTTAGCATCACTCTTTAATGAGAATGGAAATAACTTGAGAATAAAGTAATAGCGAGTTTTCTCATCATGGGTAAAAAGGGTGGCTATATCATTCAACTTAGTAAGATGTGCCACAACAGTTTTAGTTTCATAACCATGGAAAGGATCAGATGCAACCAAAGTAATTAACTCTGGGTCGCCAGAGAATTCATAATCCTTATCATCAATAAAGATAGGTGAAGTAGCAAACTTAGGATCATATTTCATTCTAGCATTCAGAGATTTTTCTTTATACTTGCATAATAATTTCTCTAGATCATATCTATCCTTACAAGCAAGAATATCTCTAGTTGTCTCCTCAATCATGACATAACCTTCCGGTACCTTAGGCAATTCATATCTAGGAGGGCTAGTTCTAGCAGGTGTATCAGGAGTTTCAGTTTCAAGCTCATCATCAGAATCAACAACATCATGTTGTATTACTCTAGCAATTTGTTCATCAAGAAATTCACCAAGTGGCACATCATCATTATCAAGCAAGGTACTAGCATCATCATAAGCATTATCCAAAGTAGAAGTACCATCATCAATAACTTGCGACATAGAAGGATTAATAGCATGTGGTGGTGTTGCAAGTTTACTTATAACAGAAGGTGAATCTAAAGCAGAACTGGATGGCAATTCCTTACCTCCCCTCGTCTTTGAGGGATAAATCTTAGTCTTAGCATCCTTCAGATTCTCCATAGTGATAAATTGATAATAATCCCAAGTGACTCAACAAATATAGCTATGCTCCCCGGCAACGGTGCCAGAAAAAGGTCTTGATAACCCACAAGTATAGGGGATCGCAAAATTTTTCGAGGGTAGAGTATTCAACCCAAATTTATAGATTCGACACAAGGGGAGCCAAAGAATATTTGAAGGTATTAGCAGCTGAGTTGTCAATTCAACCACACCTGGAGATTAATTATCTGCAGCAACGTGATCAGTAGCAAAGCAGTATGATAGTTTTGATAATAGTAGCAGTAGCAATGGTAATGGTAACAGTGATAGCAGTAGTTTTGTTACAAGTGCAACAGTAACGATAGCAGTAGTAACTTAGCAAGAACAATATAAGATAAATGCATAGGCATTGGATCGGTGACTTGTTGGATGATATTCATCATGAGACAGTTATAACCTAGGGCGATACGGCACTAGCTCCAGTTCGTCAATATAATGTAGGCATGTATTCCGTAAATAGTCATACGTGCTTATGGAAAGAACTTGCATGACATCTTTTGTCCTACCCTCCCGTGGCAGCGGGGTCCATATTGGAAACTAAGGGATATTAAGGCCTCCTTTTAATAGAGAACTGGAACAAAGCATTAACACATAGTGAATACATGAACTCCTCAAACTACGGTCATCACCGGGAGTGGTCCCGACTATTGTCACTCCGGGGTTGCTGGATCATAACACGTAGTAGGTGACTATAACTTGCAAGATCGGATCTAGAACATGGATATAATTGTGATAACATAAACGGTTCAGATCTGAGCTCATGGCACCCGGGCCCAAAGTGACAAGCATTAAGCATGGCAAAGTCATAGCAACATCAATCTTAGAACATAGTGGATACTAGGCATCAATCCCTAACAAAACTAACTCGATTACATGATGAATCTCATCCAACTCCTCATCGACCAGCGAGCCTACGAAGGAATTACTCACTCCCGGTGGGGAGCATCATGAAATTGGAGATGGAGAAGGGTTGGTGATGATGAAGAACGAAGATCCCCCTCTCCGGAGCCCCAAACGGACTCCTGATCTGGCCTCCCGATGAAGAACAGGAGGTGGCGGCGGCTCCATCTTGTGTATCGCGATAATTCTTTCTCCCTGATTTTTTCTAGAAAAATAGGATTTATAGCATCGGTTTCAGGGTCTGCGGGGCCACCAGGTGGGGACAACCCACCTGTGCGCGCCAGGAGAGGGGGGCGCACCCTGGTGGGTTGTGCCCATCCAGGTGCCCCTCTCCGGTAGGTCTTGGCTCCAGAAATTCTTATTTATTATATAAAAATTCCTCGCAAAGTTTCGTTCCATTCCGAGAACTTTTATTTCTGCACAAAAACAACACCATGGTAGTTCTGCTGAAAACAGCGTCAGTCCGGGGTTAGTTTCATTTAAATCATGCAAATTAGAGTCCAAAACAAGAGGAAAAGCATTAGGAAAAGTAGATACGTTGGAGACGTATCAACTCCCCCAAGCTTAAACCTTTGCTTGTCCTCAAGCAATTCAGTTGATAAACTGAAAGTGAAAAAGAAAAACTTTTACGAACTATTTTGCTCTTGTTTGCATAAAAAAGCTTAAACAGCAGCCAGGTTTTCAGCCAACATTATAACTAACCATGCCGACAATAACTCTTAAAGATTATATTAATTCATATCAATGACATAATCAGCTAGCGAGCAATAATAAGATATCTCAAACAGCAACACGTTGTCAAAACAACCATGATATAATATGACAATAGTGGTATCTCGCTAGCCCTTTCTGAGACCGCAAAACATAAATGCAGAGCACCTCCAAAGTTCAAGCAGCGACTAAACATTGTAATTCATGGTAGAAAAGATCCAGTCATGATACACCCAACATTAGCTACACACAATTCATAAGTCATGACAGCTGTGCTCTCAGGTTCTGGCGCTTGTTTTAGAAGGTGATGACACAACATGAAAGTAAATAGATAGTCCCTTCGCAGAGGGAAGCAGTCATTTGTAGAGGTGCCAGAGCTCAAGTTTTTAAAACAGAGGTAAATGATATTTTGAGACATGCACACTTCTCATTTACTTCACGACTATCAGTTACCAATATCTTCCACGCTAAGCACGCTAGTGGCGGTTCCCAAGCGATAAAAGTAAAGGTTCACTCCCACTCCACCAACAATCACATTCCACGGCTTGTACGAAACAACGGGTGCCGTCCAAACCAACAACAGTTCCGGGGGAGTTTTGTTTAATTATTTGCATTTTTGAGTTCGGGACTAGGAATCCCTATTACTGCCTTTTCTCGTGCGATGGCGAGTGAATAAACACTCGACCTGAGAATAACCCGCTTAGCATGGAAGATACCGACCACCTCCTGTCGTTCCATGAACGATCCAGGCACACAAAAAGGACATATATTTTTTAGAAGTTTTTTAGAGGTGGCACATGCAAATTTACTTAGGACGGCAGGGTAATACCGCATATAGGTAGGTATGGTGGACTCATCTGGAATAACTTTGGGTTCAAGGTTTTTGATGTACAAGCATAATTCCCACTTAGTACAGGCGAAGGCTAGCAATTAGATTGAGAAGCGGCCAGCTAGAGAGCAACAACGGTCATGAACATGCAATATGCATAAGTAACATTGGACACTAGCATGAGTAGGATATGAACACCATGAACATAAATATCATAGTGGCTATGTTGGTTTTGATTCAACTACATGCATGAACATGTGCCAAGTCAAGCCACTCGAACATTCAGAGAAGGATACCATATCATCATACTACATCACAATCATTTTAACGCAATGTTGATATCCAAGATAAATCATTATCCACTCCTAGCTACTTATGCATGGCATGAGAAACTATAATCTATAATTGTCATTCCAAACATGTTTAATCATAACGGGCTGAATCATGGATACTAGGTTAAACATATTTACACAAACAGAACAAGTCGAGTTCATACCCGTTTCTCTCTGCCATGGCCAGTTCATCGAATGTCGTCATTATTGCCTTTCACTTGCACGACCGAACGATATGAAAATAATAATAGTGCAAGAGTGTCGTGGACTAAGCTGGAATCTGCAAACATTTTATTTAACAGGAGAAGACAAGGTAAAATGGGCTCTTTATTAGTTCAACAATTATTCATATAAGAGCCACTCAACATTTTCATCGTGGTCTTCTCCTTGATATGACTCGAATAAAAAGAAAAGAAATTCAGAGAAACACACTGAAATATTTTGGGAGTTTTTGGTTATCTTGAACAAGCAAATAAAAGGGAAAAGCAAAAATGAGAAAAACTAGTTACACGGGAAAGCTCCCAACAAGCAAAAGAAGAACAAGGAAATCTTTTTGGGTTTTCTTTTTAATGCTACTACTAAGCATGCATAGAAAGTAAACTACTACAACTAATTTTTTTGGTTTTTCCAAAGTTTTTCAAACACACAAGAAGAAAGCAAGAAAATAAATCTAAGCATGGATGATACAATGAAAAAGTGTGAACACCGACAAATGAAATAAGCAAACGTGAATGTAATGTCAGTGAGAAACACGTACTCCCCCAAGCTTAGGCTTTTGGCCTAACTTGGTAATCAATCAGAAGCCTGGATAGTAATCGGGGTACTGAGGAGCGGGCATCCACTCATCCCACTGCTGAGGCTCCTCCTCTGCTGTAGCCTGATCGTTCTGGTAGGCGATGATGTCCGCAGGCATAATCTTATATCCGCCCCTGGCATCAGAATCAAACAAAGCAGGAGCAGGCAATGGAATAACATCACGAGTGACGATGCTGAAAACAAGGTTATATGGAATAGGGATGTTAGGAGATTCAATATCAGTAAAATGGTGGTAATCCATGGCTGTGCGGTCTAGGTAAACTTTAGTCAGAGGGTAATCATGAAGGCGTATCTCAACCTCGAAGTGAGCCGCCAAACGAGTAGCGAAAATCCCACCATGTATTTTACCCTTGGACCTATTAATGTGGAGGAGACGTGCCACAATAGCTCCCAAGCTATAAGTGTTGTCGCCCTCTAGTGCACGACGTAAAATAGCAAAGTCTGGTGCGCTAGAACATGGATATAATTGTGATAACATAAACGGTTCAGATCTGAGCTCATGGCACCCGGGCCCAAAGTGACAAGCATTAAGCATGGCAAAGTCATAGCAACATCAATCTTAGAACATAGTGGATACTAGGCATCAATCCCTAACAAAACTAACTCGATTACATGATGAATCTCATCCAACTCCTCATCGACCAGCGAGCCTATGAAGGAATTACTCACTCCCGGTGGGGAGCATCATGAAATTGGAGATGCAGAAGGGTTGGTGATGATGAAGAACGAAGATCCCCCTCTCCGGAGCCCCAAACGGACTCCTGATCTGGCCTCCCGATGAAGAACAGGAGGTGGCGGCGGCTCCGTCTCGTGGATCGCGATAATTCTTTCTCCCTGATTTTTTCTAGAAAAATAGGATTTTATAGCATCGGTTTCAGGGTCTGCGGGGCCACCAGGTGGGGACAACCCACCTGTGCGCCCCAGGAGAGGGGGGCGCACCCTGGCGGGTTGTGCCCATCCAGGTGCCCCTCTCCGGTAGGTCTTGGCTCCAGAAATTCTTATTTATTATATAAAAATTCCTCGCAAAGTTTCGTTCCATTCCGAGAACTTTTATTTCTGCACAAAAACAACACCATGGTAGTTCTGCTGAAAACAGCGTCAGTCCGGGGTTAGTTTCATTTAAATCATGCAAATTAGAGTCCAAAACAAGAGGAAAAGCATTAGGAAAAGTAGATATGTTGGAGACGTATCAACTCCCCCAAGCTTAAACCTTTGCTTGTCCTCAAGCAATTCAGTTGATAAACTGAAAGTGAAAAAGAAAAACATTTACGAACTCTTTTGCTCTTGTTTGCATAAAAAAGCTTAAACAGCAGCCAGGTTTTCAGCCAACATTATAACTAACCATGCCGACAATAACTCTTAAAGATTATATTAATTCATATCAATGACATAATCAGCTAGCGAGCAATAATAAGATATCTCAAACAGCAACACGTTGTCAAAACAACCATGATATAATATGACAATAGTGGTATCTCGCTAGCCCTTTCTGAGACCGCAAAACATAAATGCAGAGCACCTCCAAAGTTCAAGCAGCGACTAAACATCGTAATTCATGGTAGAAAAGATCCAGTCATGATACACCCAACATTAGCTACACACAATTCATAAGTCATGACAGCTGTGCTCTCAGGTTCTGGCGCTTGTTTTAGAAGGTGATGACACAACATGAAAGTAAATAGATAGTCCCTTCACAGAGGGAAGCAGTCATTTGTAGAGGTGCCAGAGCTCAAGTTTTTAAAACAGAGGTAAATGATATTTTGAGACATGCACCCTTCTCATTTACTTCACGACTATCAGTTAACAATATCTTCCACGCTAAGCACGCTAGTGGCGGTTCCCAAGCGATAAAAGTAAAGGTTCACTCCCCCTCCACCAACAATCACATTCCACGGCTTGTACGAAACAACGGGTGCCGTCCAAACCAACAACAGTTCCGGGGGAGTTTTGTTTAATTATTTGCATTTTTGAGTTCGGGTCTAGGAATCCCTATTACTGCCCTTTTCTCGTGCGATGGCGAGTGAATAAACACTCGACCTGAGAATAACCCGCTTAGCATGGAAGATACCGACCACCTCCTGTCGTTCCATGAACGATCCAGGCACACAAAAAGGATATATATTTTTTAGAAGTTTTTTAGAGGTGGCACATGCAAATTTACTTAGGACGGCAGGGTAATACCGCATATAGGTAGGTATGGTGGACTCATCTGGAATAACTTTGGGTTTAAGGTTTTTGATGTACAAGCATAATTCCCACTTAGTACAGGCGAAGGCTAGCAATTAGATTGAGAAGCGGCCAGCTAGAGAGCAACAACGGTCATGAACATGCAATATGCATAAGTAACATTGGACACTAGCATGAGTAGGATATGAACACCATGAACATAAATATCATAGAGGCTATGTTGGTTTTGATTCAACTACATGCATGAACATGTGCCAAGTCAAGCCACTCGAACATTCAGAGAAGGATACCATATCATCATACTACATCACAATCATTTTAACGCAATGTTGATATCCAAGATAAATCATTATCCACTCCTAGCTACTTATGCATGGCATGAGAAACTATAATCTCTAATTGTCATTCCAAACATGTTTAATCATAACGGGCTGAATCATGGATACTAGGTTAAACATATTTACACAAACAGAACAAGTCGAGTTCATACCCGTTTCTCTCTGCCATGGCCAGTTCATCAAATGTCATCATTATTGCCTTTCACTTGCACGACCGAACGATATGAAAATAATAATAGTGCAAGAGTGCCGTGGACTAAGCTGGAATCTGCAAACATTTTATTTAACAGGAGAAGACAAGGTAAAATGGGCTCTTTATTAGTTCAACAATTATTCATATAAGAGCCACTCAACATTTTCATCGTGGTCTTCTCCTTGATACGACTCGAATAAAAAGAAAAGAAATTCAGAGAAACACACTGAAATATTTTGGGAGTTTTTGGTTATCTTGAACAAGCAAATAAAAGGGAAAAGCAAAAATGAGAAAAACTAGTTACACGGGAAAGCTCCCAACAAGCAAAAGAAGAACAAGGAAATCTTTTTGGGTTTTCTTTTTAATGCTACTACTAAGCATGCATAGAAAGTAAACTACTACAACTAATTTTTTTGGTTTTTCCAAAGTTTTTCAAACACACAAGAAGAAAGCAAGAAAATAAATCTAAGCATGGATGATACAATGAAAAAGTGTGAACACCGACAAATGAAATAAGCAAACGTGAATGTAATGTCAGTGAGAAACACGTACTCCCCCAAGCTTAGGCTTTTGGCCTAACTTGGTAATCAATCAGAAGCCTGGATAGTAATCGGGGTACTGAGGAGCGGGCATCCACTCATCCCACTGCTGAGGCTCCTCCTCTGCTGTAGCCTGATCGTTCTGGTAGGCGATGATGTCCGCAGGCATAATCTTATATCCGCCCCTGGCATCAGAATCAAACAAAGCAGGAGCAGGCAATGGAATAACATCACGAGTGACGATGCTGAAAACAAGGTTATATGGAATAGGGATGTTAGGAGATTCAATATCAGTAAAATGGTGGTAATCCATGGCTGTGCGGTCTAGGTAAACTTTAGTCAGAGGGTAATCATGAAGGCGTATCTCAACCTCGAAGTGAGCCGCCAAACGAGTAGCGAAAATCCCACCATGTATTTTACCCTTGGACCTATTAATGTGGAGGAGACGTGCCACAATAGCTCCCAAGCTATAAGTGTTGTCGCCCTCTAGTGCACGACGTAAAATAGCAAAGTCTGGTGCGCTAGAACATGGATATAATTGTGATAACATAAACGGTTCAGATCTGAGCTCATGGCACCCGGGCCCAAAGTGACAAGCATTAAGCATGGCAAAGTCATAGCAACATCAATCTTAGAACATAGTGGATACTAGGCATCAATCCCTAACAAAACTAACTCGATTACATGATGAATCTCATCCAACTCCTCATCGACCAGCGAGCCTACGAAGGAATTACTCACTCCCGGTGGGGAGCATCATGAAATTGGAGATGCAGAAGGGTTGGTGATGATGAAGAACGAAGATCCCCCTCTCCGGAGCCCCAAACGGACTCCTGATCTGGCCTCCCGATGAAGAACAGGAGGTGGCGGCGGCTCCGTCTCGTGGATCGCGATAATTCTTTCTCCCTGATTTTTTCTAGAAAAATAGGATTTTATAGCATCGGTTTCAGGGTCTGCGGGGCCACCAGGTGGGGACAACCCACCTGTGCGCGCCAGGAGAGGGGGGTGCACCCTGGCGGGTTGTGCCCATCCAGGTGCCCCTCTCCGGTAGGTCTTGGCTCCAGAAATTCTTATTTATTATATAAAAATTCCTCGCAAAGTTTCGTTCCATTCCGAGAACTTTTATTTCTGCACAAAAACAACACCATGGTAGTTCTGCTGAAAACAGCATCAGTCCGGGGTTAGTTTCATTTAAATCATGCAAATTAGAGTCCAAAACAAGAGGAAAAGCATTAGGAAAAGTAGATACGTTGGAGACGTATCAACTCCCCCAAGCTTAAACCTTTGCTTGTCCTCAAGCAATTCAGTTGATAAACTGAAAGTGAAAAAGAAAAACTTTTACGAACTCTTTTGCTCTTGTTTGCATAAAAAAGCTTAAACAGCAGCCAGGTTTTCAGCCAACATTATAACTAACCATGCCAACAATAACTCTTAAAGATTATATTAATTCATATCAATGACATAATCAGCTAGCGAGCAATAATAAGATATCTCAAACAGCAACATGTTGTCAAAACAACCATGATATAATATGACAATAGTGGTATCTCGCTAGCCCTTTCTGAGACCGCAAAACATAAATGCAGAGCACCTCCAAAGTTCAAGCAGCAACTAAACATTGTAATTCATGGTAGAAAAGATCCAGTCATGATACACCCAACATTAGCTACACACAATTCATAAGTCATGACAGCTGTGCTCTCAGGTTCTGGCGCTTGTTTTAGAAGGTGATGACACAACATGAAAGTAAATAGATAGTCCCTTTGCAGAGGGAAGCAGTCATTTGTAGAGGTGCCAGAGCTCAAGTTTTTAAAACAGAGGTAAATGATATTTTGAGACATGCACCCTTCTCATTTACTTCACGACTATCAGTTAACAATATCTTCCACGCTAAGCACGCTAGTGGCGGTTCCCAAGCGATAAAAGTAAAGGTTCACTCCCACTCCACCAACAATCACATTCCACGGCTTGTACGAAACAACGGGTGCCGTCCAAACCAACAACAGTTCCGGGGGAGTTTTGTTTAATTATTTGCATTTTTGAGTTCGGGACTAGGAATCCCTATTACTGCCCTTTTCTCGTGCGATGGCGAGTGAATAAACACTCGACCTGAGAATAACCCGCTTAGCATGGAAGATACCGACCACCTCCTGTCGTTCCATGAACGATCCAGGCACACAAAAAGGATATATATTTTTTAGAAGTTTTTTAGAGGTGGCACATGCAAATTTACTTAGGACGGCAGGGTAATACCGCATATAGGTAGGTATGGTGGACTCATCTGGAATAACTTTAGGTTCAAGGTTTTTGATGTACAAGCATAATTCCCACTTAGTACAGGCGAAGGCTAGCAATTAGATTGAGAAGCGGCCAGCTAGAGAGCAACAACGGTCATGAACATGCAATATGCATAAGTAACATTGGACACTAGCATGAGTAGGATATGAACACCATGAACATAAATATCATAGAGGCTATGTTGGTTTTGATTCAACTACATGCATGAACATGTGCCAAGTCAAGCCACTCGAACATTCAGAGAAGGATACCATATCATCATACTACATCACAATCATTTTAACGCAATGTTGATATCCAAGATAAATCATTATCCACTCCTAGCTACTTATGCATGGCATGAGAAACTATAATCTCTAATTGTCATTCCAAACATGTTTAATCATAACGGGCTGAATCATGGATACTAGGTTAAACATATTTACACAAACAGAACAAGTCGAGTTCATACCCGTTTCTCTCTGCCATGGCCAGTTCATCGAATGTCGTCATTATTGCCTTTCACTTGCACGACCGAACGATATGAAAATAATAATAGTGCAAGAGTGTCGTGGACTAAGCTGGAATCTGCAAACATTTTATTTAACAGGAGAAGACAAGGTAAAATGGGCTCTTTATTAGTTCAACAATTATTCATATAAGAGCCACTCAACATTTTCATCGTGGTCTTCTCCTTGATATGACTCGAATAAAAAGAAAAGAAATTCAGAGAAACACACTGAAATATTTTGGGAGTTTTTAGTTATCTTGAACAAGCAAATAAAAGGGAAAAGCAAAAATGAGAAAAACTAGTTACACGGGAAAGCTCCCAACAAGCAAAAGAAGAACAAGGAAATCTTTTTGGGTTTTCTTTTTAATGCTACTACTAAGCATGCATAGAAAGTAAACTACTACAACTAATTTTTTTGGTTTTTCCAAAGTTTTTCAAACACACAAGAAGAAAGCAAGAAAATAAATCTAAGCATGGATGATACAATGAAAAAGTGTGAACACCGACAAATGAAATAAGCAAACGTGAATGTAATGTCAGTGAGAAACACGTACTCCCCCAAGCTTAGGCTTTTGGCCTAACTTGGTAATCAATCAGAAGCCTGGATAGTAATCGGGGTACTGAGGAGCGGGCATCCACTCATCCCACTGCTGAGGCTCCTCCTCTGCTGTAGCCTGATCGTTCTGGTAGGCGATGATGTCCGCAGGCATAATCTTATATCCGCCCCTGGCATCAGAATCAAACAAAGCAGGAGCAGGCAATGGAATAACATCACGAGTGACGATGCTGAAAACAAGGTTATATGGAATAGGGATGTTAGGAGATTCAATATCAGTAAAATGGTGGTAATCCATGGCTGTGCGGTCTAGGTAAACTTTAGTCAGAGGGTAATCATGAAGGCGTATCTCAACCTCGAAGTGAGCCGCCAAACGAGTAGCGAAAATCCCACCATGTATTTTACCCTTGGACCTATTAATGTGGAGGAGACGTGCCACAATAGCTCCCAAGCTATAAGTGTTGTCGCCCTCTAGTGCACGACGTAAAATAGCAAAGTCTGGTGCGCTAGAACATGGATATAATTGTGATAACATAAACGGTTCAGATCTGAGCTCATGGCACCTGGGCCCAAAGTGACAAGCATTAAGCATGGCAAAGTCATAGCAACATCAATCTTAGAACATAGTGGATACTAGGCATCAATCCCTAACAAAACTAACTCGATTACATGATGAATCTCATCCAACTCCTCATCGACCAGCGAGCCTACGAAGGAATTACTCACTCCCGGTGGGGAGCATCATGAAATTGGAGATGGAGAAGGGTTGGTGATGATGAAGAACGAAGATCCCCCTCTCCGGAGCCCCAAACGGACTCCTGATCTGGCCTCCCGATGAAGAACAGGAGGTGGCGGCGGCTCCGTCTCGTGGATCGCGATAATTATTTCTCCCTGATTTTTTCTAGAAAAATAGGATTTTATAGCATCGGTTTCAGGGTCTGCGGGGCCACCAGGTGGGGACAACCCACTTGTGCGCGCCAGGAGAGGGGGGCGCACCCTGGTGGGTTGTGCCCATCCAGGTGCCCCTCTCCGGTAGGTCTTGGCTCCAGAAATTCTTATTTATTATATAAAAATTCCTCGCAAAGTTTCGTTCCATTCCGAGAACTTTTATTTCTGCACAAAAACAACACCATGGTAGTTCTGCTGAAAACAACGTCAGTCCGGGGTTAGTTTCATTTAAATCATGCAAATTAGAGTCCAAAACATGAGGAAAAGCATTAGGAAAAGTAGATACGTTGGAGACGTATCAACTCCCCCAAGCTTAAACCTTTGCTTGTCCTCAAGCAATTCAGTTGATAAACTGAAAGTGAAAAAGAAAAACTTTTACGAACTCTGTTGCTCTTGTTTGCATAAAAAAGCTTAAACAGCACCCAGGTTTTCAGCCAACATTATAACTAACCATGCCGACAATAACTCTTAAAGATTATATTAATTCATATCAATGACATAATCAGCTAGCGAGCAATAATAAGATATCTCAAACAGCAACACGTTGTCAAAACAACCATGATATAATATGACAATAGTGGTATCTCGCTAGCCCTTTCTGAGACCGCAAAACATAAATGCAGAGCACCTCCAAAGTTCAAGCAGCGACTAAACATTGTAATTCATGGTAGAAAAGATCCAGTCATGATACACCCAACATTAGCTACACACAATTCATAAGTCATGACAGCTGTGCTCTCAGGTTCTGGCGCTTGTTTTAGAAGGTGATGACACAACATGAAAGTAAATAGATAGTCCCTTCGCAGAGGGAAGCAGTCATTTGTAGAGGTGCCAGAGCTCAAGTTTTTAAAACAGAGGTAAATGATATTTTGAGACATGCACACTTCTCATTTACTTCACGACTATCAGTTACCAATATCTTCCACGCTAAGCACGCTAGTGGCGGTTCCCAAGCGATAAAAGTAAAGGTTCACTCCCACTCCACCAACAATCACATTCCACGGCTTGTACGAAACAACGGGTGCCGTCCAAACCAACAACAGTTCCGGGGGAGTTTTGTTTAATTATTTGCATTTTTGAGTTCGGGACTAGGAATCCCTATTACTGCCTTTTCTCGTGCGATGGCGAGTGAATAAACACTCGACCTGAGAATAACCCGCTTAGCATGGAAGATACCGACCACCTCCTGTCGTTCCATGAACGATCCAGGCACACAAAAAGGACATATATTTTTTAGAAGTTTTTTAGAGGTGGCACATGCAAATTTACTTAGGACGGCAGGGTAATACCGCATATAGGTAGGTATGGTGGACTCATCTGGAATAACTTTGGGTTCAAGGTTTTTGATGTACAAGCATAATTCCCACTTAGTACAGGCGAAGGCTAGCAATTAGATTGAGAAGCGGCCAGCTAGAGAGCAACAACGGTCATGAACATGCAATATGCATAAGTAACATTGGACACTAGCATGAGTAGGATATGAACACCATGAACATAAATATCATAGTGGCTATGTTGGTTTTGATTCAACTACATGCATGAACATGTGCCAAGTCAAGCCACTCGAACATTCAGAGAAGGATACCATATCATCATACTACATCACAATCATTTTAACGCAATGTTGATATCCAAGATAAATCATTATCCACTCCTAGCTACTTATGCATGGCATGAGAAACTATAATCTATAATTGTCATTCCAAACATGTTTAATCATAACGGGCTGAATCATGGATACTAGGTTAAACATATTTACACAAACAGAACAAGTCGAGTTCATACCCGTTTCTCTCTGCCATGGCCAGTTCATCGAATGTCGTCATTATTG
Source organism: Thinopyrum elongatum (assembly GCA_011799875.1). NCBI lineage: Eukaryota > Viridiplantae > Streptophyta > Magnoliopsida > Poales > Poaceae > Thinopyrum > Thinopyrum elongatum. The sequence continues at coordinate 59,674,168 of CM022301.1, read as the reverse complement.
CCTTTCACTTGCACGACCGAACGATATGAAAATAATAATAGTGCAAGAGTGTCGTGGACTAAGCTGGAATCTGCAAACATTTTATTTAACAGGAGAAGACAAGGTAAAATGGGCTCTTTATTAGTTCAACAATTATTCATATAAGAGCCACTCAACATTTTCATCGTGGTCTTCTCCTTGATATGACTCGAATAAAAAGAAAAGAAATTCAGAGAAACACACTGAAATATTTTGGGAGTTTTTGGTTATCTTGAACAAGCAAATAAAAGGGAAAAGCAAAAATGAGAAAAACTAGTTACACGGGAAAGCTCCCAACAAGCAAAAGAAGAACAAGGAAATCTTTTTGGGTTTTCTTTTTAATGCTACTACTAAGCATGCATAGAAAGTAAACTACTACAACTAATTTTTTTGGTTTTTCCAAAGTTTTTCAAACACACAAGAAGAAAGCAAGAAAATAAATCTAAGCATGGATGATACAATGAAAAAGTGTGAACACCGACAAATGAAATAAGCAAACGTGAATGTAATGTCAGTGAGAAACACGTACTCCCCCAAGCTTAGGCTTTTGGCCTAACTTGGTAATCAATCAGAAGCCTGGATAGTAATCGGGGTACTGAGGAGCGGGCATCCACTCATCCCACTGCTGAGGCTCCTCCTCTGCTGTAGCCTGATCGTTCTGGTAGGCGATGATGTCCGCAGGCATAATCTTATATCCGCCCCTGGCATCAGAATCAAACAAAGCAGGAGCAGGCAATGGAATAACATCACGAGTGACGATGCTGAAAACAAGGTTATATGGAATAGGGATGTTAGGAGATTCAATATCAGTAAAATGGTGGTAATCCATGGCTGTGCGGTCTAGGTAAACTTTAGTCAGAGGGTAATCATGAAGGCGTATCTCAACCTCGAAGTGAGCCGCCAAACGAGTAGCGAAAATCCCACCATGTATTTTACCCTTGGACCTATTAATGTGGAGGAGACGTGCCACAATAGCTCCCAAGCTATAAGTGTTGTCGCCCTCTAGTGCACGACGTAAAATAGCAAAGTCTGGTGCGCTAGAACATGGATATAATTGTGATAACATAAACGGTTCAGATCTGAGCTCATGGCACCCGGGCCCAAAGTGACAAGCATTAAGCATGGCAAAGTCATAGCAACATCAATCTTAGAACATAGTGGATACTAGGCATCAATCCCTAACAAAACTAACTCGATTACATGATGAATCTCATCCAACTCCTCATCGACCAGCGAGCCTACGAAGGAATTACTCACTCCCGGTGGGGAGCATCATGAAATTGGAGATGCAGAAGGGTTGGTGATGATGAAGAACGAAGATCCCCCTCTCCGGAGCCCCAAACGGACTCCTGATCTGGCCTCCCGATGAAGAACAGGAGGTGGCGGCGGCTCCGTCTCGTGGATCGCGATAATTCTTTCTCCCTGATTTTTTCTAGAAAAATAGGATTTTATAGCATCGGTTTCAGGGTCTGCGGGGCCACCAGGTGGGGACAACCCACCTGTGCGCGCCAGGAGAGGGGGGTGCACCCTGGCGGGTTGTGCCCATCCAGGTGCCCCTCTCCGGTAGGTCTTGGCTCCAGAAATTCTTATTTATTATATAAAAATTCCTCGCAAAGTTTCGTTCCATTCCGAGAACTTTTATTTCTGCACAAAAACAACACCATGGTAGTTCTGCTGAAAACAGCATCAGTCCGGGGTTAGTTTCATTTAAATCATGCAAATTAGAGTCCAAAACAAGAGGAAAAGCATTAGGAAAAGTAGATACGTTGGAGACGTATCAACTCCCCCAAGCTTAAACCTTTGCTTGTCCTCAAGCAATTCAGTTGATAAACTGAAAGTGAAAAAGAAAAACTTTTACGAACTCTTTTGCTCTTGTTTGCATAAAAAAGCTTAAACAGCAGCCAGGTTTTCAGCCAACATTATAACTAACCATGCCAACAATAACTCTTAAAGATTATATTAATTCATATCAATGACATAATCAGCTAGCGAGCAATAATAAGATATCTCAAACAGCAACATGTTGTCAAAACAACCATGATATAATATGACAATAGTGGTATCTCGCTAGCCCTTTCTGAGACCGCAAAACATAAATGCAGAGCACCTCCAAAGTTCAAGCAGCGACTAAACATTGTAATTCATGGTAGAAAAGATCCAGTCATGATACACCCAACATTAGCTACACACAATTCATAAGTCATGACAGCTGTGCTCTCAGGTTCTGGCGCTTGTTTTAGAAGGTGATGACACAACATGAAAGTAAATAGATAGTCCCTTTGCAGAGGGAAGCAGTCATTTGTAGAGGTGCCAGAGCTCAAGTTTTTAAAACAGAGGTAAATGATATTTTGAGACATGCACCCTTCTCATTTACTTCACGACTATCAGTTAACAATATCTTCCACGCTAAGCACGCTAGTGGCGGTTCCCAAGCGATAAAAGTAAAGGTTCACTCCCCCTCCACCAACAATCACATTCCACGGCTTGTATGAAACAACGGGTGCCGTCCAAACCAACAACAGTTCCAGGGGAGTTTTGTTTAATTATTTGCATTTTTGAGTTCGGGACTAGGAATCCCTATTACTGCCCTTTTCTCGTGCGATGGCGAGTGAATAAACACTCGACCTGAGAATAACCCGCTTAGCATGGAAGATACCGACCACCTCCTATCGTTCCATGAACGATCCAGGCACACAAAAAGGATATATATTTTTTAGAAGTTTTTTAGAGGTGGCACATGCAAATTTACTTAGGACGGCAGGGTAATACCGCATATAGGTAGGTATGGTGGACTCATCTGGAATAACTTTGGGTTCAAGGTTTTTGATGTACAAGCATAATTCCCACTTAGTACAGGCGAAGGCTAGCAATTAGATTGAGAAGCGGCCAGCTAGAGAGCAACAACGGTCATGAACATGCAATATGCATAAGTAACATTGGACACTAGCATGAGTAGGATATGAACACCATGAACATAAATATCATAGAGGCTATGTTGGTTTTGATTCAACTACATGCATGAACATGTGCCAAGTCAAGCCACTCGAACATTCAGAGAAGGATACCATATCATCATACTACATCACAATCATTTTAACGCAATGTTGATATCCAAGATAAATCATTATCCACTCCTAGCTACTTATGCATGGCATGAGAAACTATAATCTCTAATTGTCATTCCAAACATGTTTAATCATAACGGGCTGAATCATGGATACTAGGTTAAACATATTTACACAAACAGAACAAGTCGAGTTCATACCCGTTTCTCTCTGCCATGGCCAGTTCATCGAATGTCGTCATTATTGCCTTTCACTTGCACGACCGAACGATATGAAAATAATAATAGTGCAAGAGTGCCGTGGACTAAGCTGGAATCTGCAAACATTTTATTCAACAGGAGAAGACAAGGTAAAATGGGCTCTTTGTTAGTTCAACAATTATTCATATAAGAGCCACTCAACATTTTCATCGTGGTCTTCTCCTTGATATGACTCGAATAAAAAGAAAAGAAATTCAGAGAAACACACTGAAATATTTTTGGAGTTTTTGGTTATCTTGAACAAGCAAATAAAAGGGAAAAGAAAAAACGAGAAAAACTAGTTACACGGGAAAGCTCCCAACAAGCAAAAGAAGAACAAGGAAATCTTTTTGGGTTTTCTTTTTAATGCTACTACTAAGCATGCATAGAAGGTAAACTACTACAACTAATTTTTTTGGTTTTTCCAAAGTTTTTCAAACACACAAGAAGAAAGCAAGAAAATAAATCTAAGCATGGTTGATACAATGAAAAAGTGTGAACACCGACAAATGAAATAAGCAAACATGAATGTAATGTCGGTGAGAAAGACGTACTCCCCCAAGCTTAGGCTTTTGGCCTAACTTGGTAATCAATCAGAAGCCTGGATAGTAATCGGGGTACTGAGGAGCGGGCATCCACTCATCCCACTGCTGAGGCTCCTCCTCTGCTGTAGCCTGATCGTTCCGGTAGGTGATGATGTCCGCAGGCATAATCTTATATCCGCCCCTGGCATCAGAATCAAACAAAGCAGGAGCAGGCAATGGAGTAACATCACGAGTGAAGACGCTGAAAACAAGGTTATATGGAATAGGGATGTTAGGAGATTCGATATCAGTAAAATGATGGTGATCCATGGCTGTGCGGTCTAGGTAAACTTTAGTCAGACGGTAATCATGAAGGCGTATCTCAACCTCGAAGTGAGCCACCAAACAAGTAGCAAAAATCCCACCATGTATTTTACCCTTGGACCTATTAATGTGGAGGCGACGTGCCACAATAGCTCCCAAGCTATAAGTGTTGTCACCCTGTAGTGCACGACGTAAAACAGCAAAGTCTGGTGCGCTGAGCGCACCCACCTTTTCCCTAGCAAGCAAACACTTAGCGATAAATAAAGTAAAATAATGCACTGCAGGAAAGTGTATGCTAGTGGCAGTGACAGCCGACACCCCTCTCTCATCTCCCACTGTCAAAGTACGATAAAAGGCCTCAAACTCTGCCGGCCTAGGCTCAACTAAACTCCCATCAGAAGGGATCATGCATATGTTGCAAAATTCAGTAAGTGGTATCTGATGGGTTTCAGCATATAAATCAAACCGTACTTCAGGACGATTATTCCTAGGAAGGAAGCTGAAGCTTTGAACAAAGGAGTTTGTAAGGAGATGATACTGTTCGCATTCAGCTGCGATGAAGTTGGTGAGACCGGCATTAGCAGCATATTGTGTGAACTCCTGAAGGATTCCAGCCTCTTCCATGAACGGGGTGTGCGGCCATTCACACGGCCGTACTTCCGCCAACCTCCGAGGATGGAGATCACTGTCAGATGACTCCCCAATCACACCCTTGGAGTTCTTCTTGGAGCCAAACTTCCTAAAGATATTCATTATTTTCCTATGAACAAAAATTCTGAAATTTTTAGTCCATAAAATTTTCTCAACAAAACTTCACAAAAACGATACCAACTACTCATAGGGATACATAGAGGCCATAGCAAGCATTCAAACTACTTAGAACTCAAAGAATTTAACATGCAAGCTCATCTACAGCAGCACCAAGAGTAGCTAATTACTCAAAATATAAACCACTAAAACAAAAACTAATTGGGCAAACGGTGGAGTCACATACCAAGCAACAATCCCCCGAAACAGTTTTGGAAACGTAGCTTCGAGCAAAGAGATCGAAATCCACGGGTTTGAGAGCAAGAACACGGGAGAGAGAGCAATGGAGAATTTTTTCTGGAGGTAAGTGATGATGTGGTGTGAAGAGATAAGTGAGGGGGCCCACGTGGGGACCACAACCCACCTGGTGCACCTCCATATGATATTATTTGCACCAGAAATTCTTAAATATTCAGAAAAAAATTGTTTTAAATTTTCAGAGCATTCTGAGAACTCTTATTTTTGTGTCATTTTTTTTATTGCACGTGAAATTTAGAGAACAGACAAAACATGGCATTTTATTTTATTTAACTAATAAAAACAGAAAACTAAAAGTAGGGACAGAAGGTAGTGCTTACTAAATTCATCAACTTCATACCGCTCAAAAATGATCCATTAATAAGGTTGATCAAGTCTTATTAACAACCATTTTTGATTAGCATGAAACCGAAGAACTTTCGTAAATCACTAGGTTACCTCAACGGGGATATGAATGTCCCCAACAATAAGCATTTCATATTTCTTTTTGACAGTAGGTAGAGGTATTTGAAAACTTCCAATAGTGATTGTCGGAGATTTTTCAATAACATTAATACCATTCACTTGGAATTGTTTCTTCGGAAAGTGCACCGTATGCTCATTACCATTGATGTGAAAAGTGACCTTGCTTTTATTGCAATCAATAACAACCCCTGCAGTATTCAAGAAGGTCTACCAAGGATAATCGACATGTTGTCGTCCTCGGGCATCTCAAGTATAACAAAGTCAGTCAAAATAGTAACATTAACAACAACAATGGGCACATCCTCACAGATACCGATAGGTATGTGTGACGCCCCCGGTTCAATCGTACACTAGTCATACACGCAAACGTGTACGATCAAGCCCAGGGACTCACGGGAAGATATCACAACACAACTCTAAACACAAATAAACGGAGGTCCACAATATTACAGACCAGGGATCCGAAGATCCGAATACATAAGTCAGTCATACAAATAATATCTGAGTACAGACATAGTTAGACAAGTTCTGCCTTAAGAAGGCTAGCACAAACAGCGACACTAGATCGAAAGGCGTTGGCCTCCTGCCTGGGAGCCTCCGATCCTACTCCTGGTCAGCTGGCTCGATCCAGTAGTACGTGCCCTCTGGACCCGCCTGGTAGTAGGCTCCGGTGGTGGCGTCTGGCTCCTGGACTCCATCGTCTGGTGTATCATCAAGGTGGGGTATATGGGGGAAAAGAGAAAATAAAGCAACCGTGAGTACTCATCCGAAGTACTCAGCAAGCAAGGATCTATACTACATATGCAACATTATCAATGGAGAAAAGGCTGTACATGTGGACTGGGCTGCAGAAATGCCAGAATAGAGAGAAAGGCCTAGTCCTATCGAAGACTAGCATCTTCAAACATCTTCTCAAAGCCATCATCTTGCAGCAGTAGAAGAGAGTAGAATAGCATTTTATTTAGCAAACATGTTGAAGTACAGCTCAAAGATCCTTCCTCGACTCCCAGCGAGAAAGTAATCCCGAAGCTTCAATTAAGTAACAAGTATCCAGTTTAAGTAGGTAGATCGGGATACACAAACTGAGCGTCCTTTACCGTAGGAACGGCTATCGATAGAAGATTCATCCCTGCAGGGGTGCACTACTGTTACCCAACACGCTCGATCAACTCTGGCCGGACATACTTGCTGGGTAATGCCCGTCCTCGGAAGATCAACACGAAGCAGCGCTCTACCTAGGCTCAGCAGAGAGGTCAGCACGCCGGACTAACCTATGCACCCAGGGGTCTCGGGCCATCGCCCTGGGCACCCTGCGCGTTGCGTGGCTGGCCGGGGTGCAGGCGCGACACTGAACGCGCCAGTGAAGTATCCAGCCCAATCCCGACGATCAGCCCGCACGGTGAATCGTGACGTCTGATAAGCTTTCGGCGAAACGTACATCGCAGAGGGCCCCATAACCATTATCCCGCGTGGTGGTAGTGCGTATAGGGCACGTCGACCCACTCAGATCACACACCCAAATCCAATAGGCTCAATTAGTATCAAGCGGAGACAATCAGAGTCTCTGATGCTCCGCCACAATGTCACACTCGAGTGCCCTTCCGGCACACCCGAAATCATAGATCCCCAGCGGGTACCCACCAGGGTGGACCCGCCTGTGAAAAAGGTCAAGTAACCCTGTGGTCATAATCATCAGGGTGAACGTAAGAGGTATCACCCTCGAGGTTCACACTGAGGGGTTGCACGACAGAGTCGTATCGGACATGGAGAAGGAGGAATCACCCTCGATGACCACGACCGTACAGCTATGCTGCAGAGTATTCATCAGGAGTGCGTTACGAGGTATCACCCTCGGCACTCGATAGTTACTACGCAGAGTCGTACAACTAATGGGGGTGTGAAGTGAGGCGTCTGTCTCTGATCGACGATCACGTTGATCGAGTCGTCGATGAACAAGCAGGGGCGACAAAGTAAGGTGGTGGGGTCACAGATGGTTCATACCAACCTATACTAAACAGTTTATCATAGGCAGGTAAGGTAGCAATGAACAGGTTACAACAGCAGGCTATGCATCAGAATAGGAGCATACATTAACAGTAGCGAAATCTAATGCAAGCAGGAGAATAGAATGGGCGATATCTGGAATGCTCAAGGGGGGGGCTTGCCTGGTTGCTCTGGCAAGAGGGGAAGGTCGTCAACGGGCTGCTCGTCGGTAGAGTAGTCGTATCCTGGTGCAGCGTCGTCGGTCTCGGCGTCTATGGGAGAGAAAGAAGAAACAATAAATTCCACCGGCAAAATATGCAAACAATATGTTGCATGTCTAAATGATATGTCGGGGTGTTCTACTGCCTAACTAAATGATTTAGTTAATTTAGGAATTTATTCGGATTTATTTTATAAGTGGGACACTATTCATTTATCGAATCGGTCTAATTGTTCAACGTTCTTTAAGTTGCGGGCATCTGACGGAGATACCGAGGGCGTATCCGTCCGTATCGTCGTTCTGAGCAAGTTTCATGTACAAAGTATTTTCATCGGATTTACGGTTTATTTAATATATTTTCTAAAGTTTTTATTATATTCTGAAATTTAATTAATTATTTAATTCAACATTATCCGAAACAGTGCTGATGATGACATCAATGACCTCATGCTGATGTCAGCGGTTAATAAGTTAATTACTAATACGGTTTAATTAACACTAATTAGTTAACTAGATAACCTAATCAGGATTAATTAACTAATTAATTAATTATTATTTTTTTATTTTTTTTTTTATTTTTTATTTGGGTCATGGGCCCCACTGGTCAGTGGACCAGGGGCGGACACGTCCGGGGCGTGCCCCTTTTGGGACCGGACATGTCCGGTGCCCAAAGGACGCACGGGTGGCGCGGGCGGTCGGGGGCGCAGCAGCGTGGGCGCAGGCGAGCGCACGCGGAGCCGGAGGGCGGGGCGCGGCGGTGGCTGGAGCGGCCGCGGGCGGCAGCGCGGTGGCTGGAGCGGCACGCGGGCGCGGTCGCGCGGAGGCGAAGCGGGCAAGATCCGCGAGCAGTAGCGAGGCAGGGCACGCGCGCGCGTGTGCGAGGCCCGGCAGCTGCATCAGCGCGGCGGCGCGTGCGCGAGCCGGCGAGCGCGGCGGAGCGGCGGCACGGGGGCGCGGTGCGCGCGGCGAGGTGCGGGAGCAGAGAGGGGGAGAGGCCCGAGGCCTCACCGTGATCCGTAGGGACGGGGCACGGGTCGGGGTGGTCGACGGGGACGACGGCGTGGGGAGGCAGCCGGCGGGGACAAGCGGCGACGTCGCTCGGCCGAGATGGAACGGGGGGGCGCGGTCGGCGCGTCGGGGCGAGCGGCGTCGAGGGAGCAGGCCGGCGAGGGAGAGCGGGCTCCGGGCGGCGGCGTCCAACGGCGACGGCGACAGCGATCCGGGCGACGGCACGGTCGCCCCGATCCGATCTGGATCGGGGGGGAGGGTGGGAGCGAGGGGGGAATGTGCACCGGTGGGTTAGGGTTTGGGTCTCCTGGGGGAGGCCATATAGAGAGGGGGGCGCAGGTGGGCCGGCCGGCTGGGCTTCGGCCCAGTTGGGCCGGGGGGGGTGTTGCTCTTTTTTTTTCTTTTCTGTTTCTTTTTCCTTTTCTTTATTCTCTTTTCTCCACTGTTAAATGTTTAGGCCCCAAATGGTTTTTTGTAAAAAGTGTGACCTATTTCATAAATACCAGTGCATTATTCCCTAACACCTAAAATTAGTTTGGGCAAAACATAATTCCATATTTATTTCAGATTTAATAAATGGTTACTAAATATTATCTTTATCCACTGTTTGAGGTTGTTCGAGTCACTTATCCAATTCCAATGATGTTGGTTTCAATTTTAGAATAGCCTCTGGAATATTTGTTATTTATCTGACATTTTAGCTCCTATGTTGGACAACTTTTATATTCCACTTTCATTTAAATTTGAATTTGACTTAGGAGTTGAAATGCAATATGATGCTAATTATGATTATGCACTGTTGATCATGCTAACATGTCATTATCAAAAGTGATTACTGTTGCTAATCACCGGGGGTGTTACAACTCTCCTCATCTATTAAGAATTCTCGTCCCGAGAATTAAGAGAAAGACTGAAAGAAAGAGGGGTATTCTTCGCGAAGACGATCCTCGCGTTCCCAAGTGGCTTCATCTTCAGAATGATTTGACCACTGAACCTTGAGGAACTTGATTGACTTTTGACGTGTTCGACGCTCAGCTTGATCAAGAATACGGATGGGATATTCTGGATATGACAGATCTTCCCGTAATTCAAGCACTTCATGATCCACAGCTCGAATAGGATCCTTGAAGCAGCGGCGGAGTTGGGATACATGAAAGACGTCATGTACTTGAGAAAGATTTGGCGGCAATTCCAATTGATATGCCACTTCTCCTCGACGGGCAAGAATACGGAACGGGCCAATGTAGCGAGGGGCTAACTTGCCTTTGATTCCGAACCGATGAGTGCCTTTCAACGGAGTGACGCGGAGGTAAGCTTGCTCGCCAGGTTGATAGACTATTTCCTGGTGCTTTCGGTCATAGTTGCTCTTCTGACGAGACTGAGCAGACTTCAAATGTTCACGAACAATACGGACTTGTTCTTCAGCTTGCCGAATAATGTCCGGTCCGACGAGTGAGCGTTCCCCAGTTTCTGACCAATTCAGAGGGGTTCGACACTTATGACCGTATAGAACTTCAAACGGTGCCATCTTCAGACTAGCTTGATAGCTATTGTTGTAAGAGAATTCGGCATACGGGAGAGATTCCTCCCATTTCTTACCGAAGGAGATGACGCAAGCTCGAAGCATATCTTCGAGCACTTGATTCACTCGTTCAACTTGACCCTGTGACTGAGGGTGAAAAGCGGTACTGAACGACAGATGTGTTCCCATAGCTTCTTGGAAACTATTCCAGAATCTGGAGGTGAAGAGGCTGCCACGATCAGAACTGATCTCCAATGGAACACCGTGGAGTGACACAATTCGGGAAACATACAAGTCTGCTAACTGGCTAGCAGTGATTGTCTCCTTAACAGGCAGAAAGTGGGCAACCTTAGAGAATCGGTCAATGACAACAAATATAGCATCATTACCCTTCTGGGATTTGGGAAAACCAGTAATGAAATCCATTTGGACCTTGTCCCATTTCCATTCAGGAATTTCCAGGGGTTGCAGAGTTCCTGCGGGCCTTTGATGTTGAGCCTTAACGCGGCGGCAAACGTCACACTCAGAAACATAACGAGCAATGTCTCGCTTCATATTAGGCCACCAGAATCTTTGACAAATGTCACGGTACATCTTTGTGCTACCAGGGTGGATGGACAAGGGAGTGTCATGAGCTTCCTTCATAACGTTTTCCCTCTCATTCTTGAACTTGGGTACGAAGAGACGGTGTTGGAAAAATAGGATCCCATCTGCATCAAGATGGAATTCCGACGGCTTTCCTTTCTCGAGGTATCGCTTGATCTTTTCAACTTCAGTGTCATACCTTTGCATCACCTTAATGCCGTGTTCTAAATCTGGTTCGACAACCAGGGTATTGAGATAACCCTGTGGAACAATATGGAGGTTCAACTTGCAAAGCTCTTCATGGAGAGGAGGTTGTGTTTCTTGAACCATAAGATTGTTACTATAGGACTTGCGACTCAAAGCATCGGCCATTACATTAGCCTTGCCGGGGGTGTATGAGATATTCATATCATAATCGGCAATTGTTTCGAGCCATCTTTGTTGACGAAGGTTCAGATCTGGTTGAGTATATAAATACTTCAAGCTTTGGTGATCCGTGTATATCTCGCAACGGTTACCGAGAAGGTAATGTCGCCATAGCTTCAAGGCATAGATAACCGCAGAAAGTTCAAGATCATGCACGGGATAATTTTCTTCATGAGGACGCAATTGTCGGGAGGCATAAGCAATCACTTTGCGCTCTTGCATTAGGACACAGCCTAATCCTTGACGAGATGCATCACAGTATATCACGAAATCCTTTTGGGAATCCGGGGGTGCTAGTACTGGGGCAGATGTCAATTTATCTTTTAGTGTCTGAAAGCTTTCTTGACATTTTTCTGTCCACTCAAATTTAACACCTTTGTGAAGCAGATATGTCAATGGGTTTTGCAATCTTGGAAAAGTTCTCAACGAATCGACGGCAATAACTAGCGAGTCCGAGAAAACTTCTGACTTGCTTAACATTCTTTGGGGGAGTCCAGTCGAGAATAGCCTGAACTCGTTCGGGGTTAACAGCAATCCCATCCTTGGAAATCACATGTCCAAGGTAAGTTACTTCCGGAAGCCAAAATTCGCATTTGGAATACTTGGCATACAACTGGTGTTCTCGGAGCCTTTCTAGAACAAGGCAGAGATGTTCAGCATGTTCCTCTTTATTCTTAGAATAGACCAGAATATCATCTAGATATACCACGACGAATTTGTCGAGGTAATCCATGAATATATAATTCATCAGACGGGAGAACGTAGCTGGGGCATTCGTCAGGCCAAATGACATGACGGTGTATTCATAGGAGCCATAACGAGTGACGAATGCAGTCTTGGGAATGTCCTCTTCACGGACACGGATCTGGTGATAACCAACCTCAAGTCGAGTTTAGAGAACACCGATGATCCAGTGAGTTGATCATAAAGATCATTGATCCGGGGCAGTGGGTATTTATTCTGGATTGTGGCTTGGTTAATGGGCCGGTAATCCTGAACCAATCGGTTAGTTCCATCCTTCTTCTTAACGAAGAGTGAAGGTGCTCCCCAAGCAGAGGAACTGGGGCGGATGAAACCACTCTTAAGTGACTTGTCGATTTCTTCCTTAAGCTCAAGAAGGTGATGCGGAGGCATCTTATAAGGTCGCTTGGCAATAGGAACGGTGCCAGGCTTCAAGTCGATGACGAACTCGACAGCTCTAGCCGGGGGTATTCCTGGAAGTTCTTCTGGAAAGACGTCTGGAAAATCTCGAACGACAGGAACGTTCTCGATCCCTTCCAGAGGTGAGGCGTTCAAAGCATTCATAACATATACCTCAGCTTCAGCGTCTCGAGTAATTCGGGCAGTGTAGTTCACTATCTCATCGGAGGGGTGAAGAAGTTGGATAATTTTTGTGGCACAATTGATCGAAGCAATGTGAGCTTTCAACCAATCCATTCCGAGTATGAGGTCTATGGTGGAAGACTTCAGGATAATAGGGGAAGCTAGGAATTCAAATTCCTCGATTTCAACAGGGACATTATGTGCCATCATAGTGGTTTGACATTGGCCTCCAGGGGTACGGACAACTATTGGCAGGTTCATCTTTTCGAATGCAATGTCATGAGAGAATGCAAATGCTTCAGACATGAATGAATGCGATGCTCCTGAATCAAATAATACAGAAGCAGGTACTGAGTTAACAAGAAGGGTACCCATCACAGTAGCAGGTTGATCCTGGACTTCTTCAATGTCAATGTTGTAAGCTTGACCACGACCACGTGAAGCAGACCCAGTATTATAGTTGCGGGTCTGATTGTTGCCACGGCCATATCCACGGCCAGCACGAGGAAAATCTAACTGATTCTGAGTCTGGCGGCAGTCTTTAGCCTGGTGGCCTGGTTTGCGGCACTTGAAACACAAACCATCTTCAGGACGAAGAGGGGCATTGTTCTGAATAGCTTGAGCCTTTGACGGCCTCGGTGGTGGAGGAGGCAGACGTAGTGCAGCATTGTTCTTTGGCGCAGAGGTATTGGGACGGAACGCGTTGTTGGGAATCCAAACTCTACGCTTCGGTGCTGAGCCCGAAGATGAGCCAGCATCACGATAGCGCTTCTGCGAGTCCTTGTGTTCCATCTGAGCGGTCTCAACAAGAATAGCCTTGTTCACTAGAGTTGAGAAGCCATTGATGTCTTGAGCAGCTAGTGCAAGCTTGAGGTCAGGGTGTAGTCCATTACGGAACTTCTCCTGTCTGCGAGCATCTGTGGCGATGTCTTCTTCAGCATAGCGGGAGAGATCAAGAAATTCCCGCTGATAAGCTTCGACGGTTTTATTGCCCTGAGTGAGGTTGCGGAACTGGGTCTTCATGCGTTCCATAATTGCTTGAGGGATGTAACGTGTACGGAAAGCAGCCTGGAACTCATACCAAGTGATGACTGTTCCAACAGGCAGAGTACGCTTGTGTGTGTCCCACCATTGAGCAGCGGGGCCCTTTAAGAAAAAGGCCGCGAAGGTGACAAAGTTGGCGGGGGCGACATTAGCAGACTCCATCTCGTGAGTGATGTCGCGGAGCCAGTCATCGGCATCCAGGGGCTTGTCAGAGTTGCGAAACTGCGTTGGGTTGAGTCGCGTAAACTCTGTCAAAGTTACTGAAGCTGGGTTCTGGTTCTGGTTGTTCTGATGCGGAAACTGAGCCATGATTCCAACCATGAACTGGCGGTTAAGCTCAAACTGTTGCATCATAGCCGCCATATAGTCTGGCGGTGGTGGACGTTCAGGGGTACGACCACGACCACCTGGTCTAACCATCCTGCTACGTATCAACAGGGGGTAGTTTAGTAAAAGCAATTGCGAGTGTTTAGCGACAAGTATGATGTAACACGACAATACCTTAAGCAGTGTAATAGATACATAACAGTAGTCGATTAAGACATACAGATCCATACACAAAGTCGGGTACATGCGGACAGCATAACAGCGCAAATTAAAAGCTAGACATACTAGGCGGCGCGCAGGCACGCGGTAAGGAAGTACACAACGAGACATAGCAAAGGCTACATCAACGTCGGAGAAAACCACTGTAACGGGGTAACTGCGAGTGCGGACGACGAATATTCGTCGCGGAAGGATCCTGTGCTCCATGTGCACTCTGATGCAGAACCCGGTCTCGAACTGTAAGAAGAGGTCCACGTGTAGGTGTGTGACCTCCAACAGCAGGCCAGTCAATACCAGCATACATCTGAGTCCTGCGCGGGTAAAGGATGTGCTCCGGATGTATCCCTGCACGAACAGCGGGCATCAACTGCGTCATAGCATCGTAGAGACGTGCTCGAGTGGCAACCAACTCGTCGGCGAGAGCCCGAACAGTGCGATCCAGAGCCTGAGTGCACTGAATCAGAACGCGGTGGTCATATCGGCGAGGTTCGTACGGGGCACAGATAGCTGTGTAGTATCTGGTAGCATCTCCAGCAGGGGCATACGGAATGTATCGGAACTCAGAGTCATCCAAGATATCACTGAACTGTCCTCGAAGACGTGCGACAGCAGAGTAGGCGGCATCATGTACTGCCATCTCAATCGTCACGCCGATACCGTGGAAAAGGTGCAGCTCGGTGTCTGAGTCATTCTGCCGATCATAGATACGAACATCAGCATGGTACTGCTCCTGATTAAACTCGCGGTAATCCTCGTAAACCATGTACTCAGGGTACCAGCGGTAGCCAAGTCTGGTCATGAGAGCGATCAGGACAGCTGGAAACCCAGGGGTATTACGAGCCCAAGTGCGAAGCACAAGCTGTATCGTAGGACGCGGTGGAAACAAACGGTCCATCTGAAACAAAGGAAATTCAGATTTGTCAAATGACAATGAGAAGTTTAACACAACTCGGAGAGAAAGGTTAAACAAAACAATGGAAAGGAAAATGATTATCAGACTAATCAGATCAATGACAGGGAAATCGCACAGATATCCAGCTCTCCGGGTAGACGGGATTTACGAGATCCTAAGTGTCGGCGTTAGTAAAATTTTATTTAACCCGAATAGAAGAGATATTAGAGTCCCAGAGTATAGACGAGGAATAAAAGATCCTAATACCACCCAGTTGGCGACGTGGGCCCGTAAGCCACACAGCCAAGTTAGTAAATTAGTTTCTCGGTTTCTAGACTCAACTTCGGCCAAGGAATTTGGAGGGGGGCTTCCTACAGGCAGTCGGCTCTGATACCAACTTGTGACGCCCCCGGTTCAATCGTACACTAGTCATACACGCAAACGTGTACGATCAAGCCCAGGGACTCACGGGAAGATATCACAACACAACTCTAAACACAAATAAACGGAGGTCCACAATATTACAGACCAGGGATCCGAAGATCCGAATACATAAGTCAGTCATACAAATAATATCTGGGTACAAACATAGTTAGACAAGTTATGCCTTAAGAAGGCTAGCACAAACAGCGACACTAGATCGAAAGGCGTTGGCCTCCTACCTGGGAGCCTCCGATCCTACTCCTGGTCAGCTGGCTCGATCCAGTAGTACGTGCCCTCTGGACCCGCCTGGTAGTAGGCTCCGGTGGTGGCGTCTGGCTCCTGGACTCCATCGTCTGGTGTATCATCAAGGTGGGGTATATGGGGGAAAAGAGAAAATAAAGCAACCGTGAGTACTCATCCGAAGTACTCAGCAAGCAAAGGATCTATACTACATATGCAACATTATCAATGGAGAAAAAGCTGTATATGTGGACTGGGCTGCAGAAATGCCAGAATAGAGAGAAAGGCCTAGTCCTATCGAAGACTAGCATCTTCAAACATCTTCTCAAAGCCATCATCTTGCAGCAGTAGGAGAGAGTAGAATAGCATTTTATTTAGCAAACATGTTGAAGTACAGCTCAAAGATCCTTCCTCGACTCCCAGCGAGAAAGTAATCCCGAAGCTTCAATTAAGTAACAAGTATCCAGTTTAAGTAGGTAGATCGGGATACACAAACTGAGCGTCCTTTACCGTAGGACCGGCTATCGATAGAAGATTCATCCCTGCAGGGGTGCACTACTGTTACCCAACACGCTCGATCAACTCTGGCCGGACATACTTGCTGGGTAATGCCCGTCCTCGGAAGATCAACACGAAGCAGCGCTCTACCTAGGCTCAGCAGAGAGGTCAGCACGCCGGACTAACCTATGCACCCAGGGGTCTCGGGCCATCGCCCTGGGCACCTTGCGCGTTGCGTGGCTGGCCGGGGTGCAGGCGCGACACTGAACTCGCCAGTGAAGTATCCAGCCCAATCCCGACGATCAGCCCGCACGGTGAATCGTGACGTCTGATAAGCTTTCGGCGAAACGTACATCGCAGAGGGCCCCATAACCATTATCCCGCGTGGTGGTAGTGCGTATAGGGCACGTCGACCCACTCAGATCACACACCCAAATCCAATAGGCTCAATTAGTATCAAGCGGAGACAATCAGAGTCTCTGATGCTCCGCCACAATGTCACACTCGAGTGCCCTTCCGGCACACCCGAAATCATAGATCCCCAGCGGGTACCCACCAGGGTGGACCCGCCTGTGAAAAAGGTCAAGTAACCCTGTGGTCATAATCATCAGGGTGAACGTAAGAGGTATCACCCTCGAGGTTCACACTGAGGGGTTGCACGACAGAGTCGTATCGGACATGGAGAAGGAGGAATCACCCTCGATGACCACGACCGTACAGCTATGCTGCAGAGTATTCATCAGGAGTGCGTTACGAGGTATCACCCTCGGCACTCGATAGTTACTACGCAGAGTCGTACAACTAAGGGGGTGTGAAGTGAGGCGTCTGTCTCTGATCGACGATCACGTTGATCGAGTCGTTGATGAACAAGCAGGGGCGACAAGTAAGGTGGTGGGGTCACAGATGGGTCATACCAACCTATACTAAACAGTTTATCATAGGCAGGTAAGATAGCAATGAACAGGTTACAACAGCAGGCTATGCATCAGAATAGGAGCATACATTAACAGTAGCGAAATCTAATGCAAGCAGGAGAATAGAATGGGCGATATCTGGAATGCTCAAGGGGGGGGCTTGCCTGGTTGCTCTGGCAAGAGGGGAAGGTCGTCAACGGGCTGCTCGTCGGTAGAGTAGTCGTATCCTGGTGCAGCGTCGTCGGTCTCGGCGTCTATCGAGAGAGAAGGAGGGGGAGAGAAACAATAAATTCCACGGCAAATATGCAAACAATATGTATGACATGTCTAAATGATATGCCGGGGTGTTCTACTGCCTAACTAAATGATTTAGTTAATTTAGGAATTTATTCGGATTTATTTAATTAAAGTTGGACACTATTCATTTATCGAAATCGGTCTAATTGTTCAACGTTCTTATAGTTGCGGGCATCTGACGGAGATACCGAGGGCGTATCCGGGTTCGTATCGTCATTCTGAGCAAGTTTCATGTACAAAGTATTTTCATCGGAGTTACGGTTTATTTAATATGATTTTCTAAAGTTTTTATTAATTTCTGAAATTTAATTAATTATTTAATTCAACATTATCCGAAACAGTGCTGATGATGACATCAGCATGACCTCATGCTGATGTCAGCGGTTAATTAAGTTAATTACTAATTACTGTTTAATTAACACTAATTAGTTAACTAGATTAACCTAATCAGGATTAATTAACTAATTAATTAATTATTATTATTTTTTTTATTATTTTTTTTTGGGTCATGGGCCCCACTGGTCAGTGGACCAGGGGCGGACACGTCCGGGGCGTGCCCCTTTTGGGACCGGACATGTCCGGTGCCCAAAGGGGACGCACGGGCGGGCGCGGGCGGTCGGGGGCGCGGCGAAGCGTGGGCGCAGGCGAGCGCACGCGGGGCCGGAGGCGGGGCGGCGGCGCGGTGGCTGGAGCGGCCGCGGGCGGCAGCGCGGTGGCTGGAGCGGCAGCGGGCGGCGGTCGCGCGGAGGCGAAGCGGGGCAAGATCCGCGAGCAGTAGCGAGGCAGGGCACGCGCGCGCGTGTGCGAGGCCCGGCGAGGCTGCAGTGCGCGCGGGCGCGTGCGCGAGCCGGCGAGCGCGGGCGGAGCGGCGGCACGGGGGCGCGGTGCGCGCGGCGAGGTGCGGGAGCAGAGAGGGGGGGAGAGGCCCGAGGCCTCACCGTGATCCGTAGGGACGGGGCAGCGGGGGTCGGGGTGGGTCGACGGGGACGACGGCGAGGGGAGGCAGGCCAGCGGGGACGAAGCGGCGACGTGCGGCGTGCGGCGAGATGGAGACGGGGGGGGCGCGGTCGGGCGCGTCGGGGCGAGGGCGTCGAGGGAGAGGCGGCGAGGGAGAGCGGGCTCCGGGCGGCGGCGTCCAACGGCGACGGCGACAGCGATCCGGGGCGACGGCACGGTCGCCCGATCCGATCTGGATCGGGGGGAGGGGGGGAGCGAGGTGGGGAAGTGGCACCGGTGGGGTTAGGGTTGGGTCTCCGGGGGAGGCCATATAGAGAGGGGGGGCGAGGTGGGCCGGCCGGCTGGGCTTCGGCCCAGTTGGGCCGGGGGGGGGGGTGGGGGGTGTTGCTCTTTTTTTTCTTTTCTGTTTCTTTTTCCTTTTTTATTTCTTTCTCCACTGTTAAATGTTTAGGCCCCAAATGGTTTTTGTAAAAAGTGTGACCTCTTTCATAAATACCAGTGCATTATTCCCTAACACCTAAAATTAGTTTGGGCAAAACATAATTCCATATTTATTTCAGATTTAATAAATGGTTACTAAATATTATCTTTATCCACTGTTTGAGGTTGTTCGAGTCACTTATCCAATTCCAATGATGTTGGTTTCAATTTTAGAATAGCCTCTGGAATATTTGTTATTTATCTGACATTTTAGCTCCTATGTTGGACAACTTTTATATTCCACTTTCATTTAAATTTGAATTTGACTTAGGAGTTGAAATGCAATATGATGCTAATGATGATTATGCACTGTTGATCATGCTAACATGTCATTATCAAAAGTGATTACTGTTGCTAATCACCGGGGGTGTTACAGTATGGCAGTTGATTTGTCAGCCATTTACAAAGATATCTCAGTAGGTGTGAGTTTATTCAAATCAAGTCTTTTATATAAAGAGAAAGGCATAACACTAACACCAGCTCCTAAATCACACAAAGCAGTTTTCACATAATTCTTTTTGATAGAGCAAGGTATAGTTGGTATTCCCGGATCTCCAAGTTTTTTAGGTACTCCATCCTTAAAAGTATAATTAGCAAGCATAGTGGAGATTTCAGCTTCCGGTATTTTTCTCTTATTAATGATGATGTCTTTCATGTACTTTGCATAAGGAGGCATTTTCAAGATATCAGTCAAGCGAGTATGCAAAAAGACTGGCCTCAGAATTTCAGCAAAGCGTTCAAATTCTTCATCATCTTTCTTTTTAGTTGACTTGGGTGGAAAAGGCATAGGTTTTTGAACCCACGGTTCTCTTTCTTTACCGTGTTTTCTAGCAACAAAGTCTCTTTTATCATATCTTTTATTCTTAGGTTGTGGGTTATCAAGATCAACAGGTGGTTCTATCTCAACATCATTATCTGGTTCTTTTTCATTGTTAGGTTGAGAGTCTTCATGAACATCAGCATTATCCTTTTCATTATCACTAGGTGAGTGTTCATTACCAGACTGAGTTTCAGCATCTGAGATAGATGTTTCATTATCATTATCAGGAGGTTTTTCTATTTCAGGTTCACTAGAAGCATGCAAAGTCCTATCATTTTTCTTTTTCTTTTTCTTTTTAGAAGGACTAGGTGCACTAGTGTTATTTCTTTGTGAATCTTGTTCAATTCTTTTTGGGTGTCCCTCAGGATAAAGTGGTTCCTGAGTCATTTTACCTCCTCTAGTTGCAACTCTAACAGCAAAATCATGTATATTATTATTCATTTCATCAAGCAATTCTCTTTGTGATTTAGCAACTTGTTCTAACTGGGTTTGTATCATAGAAGCATGTTTTCCAACACCTCTAACATCATTTGAGATTCTAAATAACAAGTCACTCAAGCGAGCAATCATATCATAATTGTATTTCAATTGCTTCATAACATTTGCATTCAAGTGATCTTGTTTTCTAATGTAGTTTTCAAACTCATAAAGACATTGGCTAGGATGCATATTGTGAGGATTGTCATTATCATTAAACTTCATTAAAGAATTTACCTCTACCACCTTAGGCAGTGGTGGTGTATTAAGCCCATGTATTTCTTCAATAGGAGGTAAATTTTTAACATCCTCAGCTTTAATACCTTTTTCCTTCATAAATTTCTTTGCCTCTTGCATATCTTCAGGACTGAGATATAATATACCCCTCTTCTTCGGAGTGGGTTTAGGTGGTGGTCCAGGAAGAGTCCAATCATCATAATTTTTCAATATGTTATTCAATAATTCTTCAGCTTGCCCAACAGTTCGTTCCCTGAAAACACAACCAGCACAACTATCTAGGAACTCCCTAGAAGCATCGGTTAGTCCATTATAGAAGATATCAAGTATTTTATTTTTCTTAAGAGGATGATCAGGCAAAGCATTAAGTAATTGGCAAAGCCTCCCCCAAGCTTGTGGGAGACTCTCTTCTTTAGTTTGCACAAAGTTAAATATTTCCTGTAAAGCAGCTTGTTTCTTATGAGCGGGGAAATATTTTCAAAGAAGTAATAAATCATATCCTGGGGACTACGCACACAACCAGGAGCAAGAGTATTGTACCAAGCTTTAGCATCACCCTTTAATGAGAATGGAAATAACTTGAGAATAAAGTAATAGCGAGTTTTCTCATCATGGGTAAAAAGGGTGGCTATATCATTCAACTTAGTAAGATGTGCCACAACAGTTTCAGTTTCATAACCATGGAAAGGATCAAATGCAACCAAAGTAATTAACTCTGGGTCGACAGAGAATTCATAATCCTTATCATCAATAAAGATAGGTGAAGTAGCAAACTTAGGATCATATTTCATTCTAGCATTCAGAGATTTTTCTTTATACTTGCATACTAATTTCTCTAGATCATCTCTATCCTTACAAGCAAGAATATCTCTAGTTGTCTCCTCATTCATGACATAACCTTCCGATACCTTAGGCAATTCATATCTAGGAGGGCTAGTTCTAGCAGGTGTTTCAGGAGTTTCAGTTTCAAGCTCATCATCAGAATCAACAACATCATGTTGTATTACTCTAGCAATTTGTCAATCAAGAAATTCACCAAGTGGCACATCATCATTATCAAGCAAGGTACTAGCATCATCATAAGCATTATCCGAAGCAAAAGTACCCTCATCAATAACTTGCGACATAGCAGGATTAATAGCATGTGGTGGTGTTGCAAGTTTACTTATAACAGAAGGTGAATCTAAAGCAGAACTGGATGGCAATTCCTTACCTCCCCTCGTCTTTGAGGGATAAATCTTAGTCTTATCATCCTTCAGATTCTTCATAGTGATAAATTGATAATAATCCCAAGTGACTCAACAAATATAGCTATGCTCCCCGGCAACGGTGCCAGAAAAAGGTCTTGATAACCCACAAGTATAGGGGATCGCAAAATTTTTCGAGGATAGAGTATTCAACCCAAATTTATAGATTCGACACAAGGGGAGCCAAAGAATATTTAAAGGTATTAGCAGCTGAGTTGTCAATTCAACCACACCTGGAGATTAATTATCTACAGCAACATGATCAGTAGCAAAGCAATATGATAGTTTTGATAATAGTAGCAGTAGCAATGGTAATGGTAACAGTGATAGCAGTAGTTTTGTTACAAGTGCAACAGTAACGATAGCAGTAGTAACTTAGCAAGAACAATATAAGATAAATGCGTAGGCATTGGATCGGTGACTTGTTGGATGATATTCATCATGAGACAGTTATAACCTAGGGCGATACGGCACTAGCTCCAGTTCGTCATTATAATGTAGGCATGTATTCCGTAAATAGTCATACGTGCTTATGGAAAGAACTTGCATGACATCTTTTGTCCTACCCTCCCGTGGTAGCGGGGTCCATATTGGAAACTAAGGGATATTAAGGCCTCCTTTTAATAGAGAACCGGAACAAAGCATTAACACATACTGAATACATGAACTCCTCAAACTACGGTCATCACCAGGAGTGGTCCCGACTATTGTCACTGCGGGGTTGCCAGATCATAGCACGTAGTAGGTGACTATAACTTGCAAGATCGGATCTAGAACATGGATATAATTGTGATAACATAAACGTTTCAGATCTGAGTTTATGGCACCCGGGCCCAAAGTGACAAGCATTAAGCATGGCAAAGTCATAGCAACATCAATCTTAGAACATAGTGGATACTAGGCATCAAGCCCTAACAAAACTAACTCGATTACATGATGAATCTCATCCAACTCCTCATCGACCAGCGAGCCTACGAAGGAATTACTCACTCCCGGTGGGGAGCATCATGAAATTGGCGATGGAGAAGGGTTGGTGATGATGAAGAACGAAGATCCCCCTCTCTGGAGCCCCAAACGGACTCCAGATCTGGCCTGCCGATGAAGAACAGGAGGTGGCGGCGGCTCCGTCTCGTGGATCACGATAATTCTTTCTCCCTGATTTTTTATGGAAAAATAGGATTTTATAGCGTCGGTTTCAGGTTCTGCGGGGCCACCAGGTGGGGACAACCCACCTGGGCGCGCCAGGAGAGGGGGGCGCGCCCTGGTGGGTTGTGCCCACCCAGGTGCCCCTCTCCGGTAGGTCTTGGCTCCAGAAATTCTTATTTATTATATAAAAATTCCTCGCAAAGTTTTGTTCCATTCCGAGAACTTTTATTTCTGCACAAAAACAACACCATGGTAGTTCTGCTGAAAACAGCGTCAGTCCGGGGTTAGTTTCATTTAAATCATGCAAATTAGAGTCTAAAACAAGAGGAAAAGCGTTAGGAAAAGTAGATACGTTGGAGACGTATCAACGACACGTGCGGATGTTAATGAGAAGGCTGGCGGTCGCGAGAGCGTCCAGCCAGAACCGAGGAGGCACGTTGGAGTGGAAGAGCAACGTGCGAACGCAGTCATTAAGAGTGCGGATGACGCGCTCGGCGCGGCCATTCTGCTGCGACGTGTAGGGGCAAGTGAGCCGAAAAATAGTGCCGTGAGACGCAAGGAGATTGCAGAAGGCAACGTTGTCAAACTCTTTTCCGTTGTCAGTTTGCAAGGCAAGAATAGGACGAGCAAACTGTGTGGTGACATATGAATAAAAAGCGGTGAGTGTGGCGAGAGCATCGGACTTGCGACGGTGAGGAAATGTCCACACATAATGGGAAAAATCATCCAATATCACCAAATAGTATAGATAACCCGTGTTGCTTGCAACCGGGGACGTCCAAACATCACTATGCAATAACTGAAACGGAAAAGTGGAAATGTTTGTAGACTCACTAAAGGGAAGTCGATCAAGGTTGCCTAGACGGCAGGCCTCACAAGAGTGGTCGTCGACCTTATTACATGAGAATGAAAAACTCTGAAGAATTTGACGTAAGACTGTGGAGTTGGGATGACCGATGCGGGCGTGCCAAAGATCGACACTAGCGGCGAGGGCGGCGGGACGGGTGATGGTGCCGGCGGAAGGATGCACTGGGTAGAGCTCGTCCGGGCTATCACATCGGTGGAGTACAATCCGTGTACGGGCGTCCTTCACAGAAAAGCCAATATCGTCAAATTCAACAAATAATAGGGTTCTCACGAGCGAGGCGACGAACAGAGACAAGATTGGTAACTAAGTCAGGAGAGACAAGAACATTAGACATGTTAATAGGAGTAGATGTGGAAGGAAACGCCATATGACCGACATGTGTAATGGGTAGAGAGCAACTGTTACCAACGGTGATGCGAGTGGGAGTATGAACGGGAGTGGAAGACGTGAGGTTACCGGGATGAGTAGTCATGTGAGCAGTGACGCCCGAGTCCATGTACCAGTCACCGCCGCCACCATAGTTACTTGGCGATGGAGCCGAGTGCAGGGCGGCGAGGAGCGCGGGATCCCATGGTGGCGGCACATGGGGCGGGTAAAACCCGCCGTAGGCAGGCGCGGGGGCGGCACCGTACGCAGGGCGGGGGCGGCGCCGTAGCCGCCCGTGGTCGGCGATGCCGGGTAGAGGGCGGCGTGGGGCGCAGCGAAGAACGCCTGGTGGCTCGCCGGACAGGGCCCAAGAATTCCCGGAGTAGGAGCCCGAGGGACCGGCATCGAGTACGCGTGAACGACACCCGTCCATGGATTGGTGCCGTAAGTCCACGGTGGGGTGGCCTGCTGCTGCTGACCAGGGGGCCCCCCGGGCGCCTGTTGCTGCTGCTTGCGGCCGCCCCCGCGGCGGTTGCCGCGCCGCCCGCCACCCTGCGGCTGCTGCTGGGGGGCAGCGGGAGGGGCGGTGGCGCGGGCGGGAGGGGAAAAATCCAGGGGGCGAGGGGGGCGGCGGCTGTTGCCGCGGCGCGGGCAGGGCGGCCGGCGGTGAGGCGCCGCGTGTGGTGCCGGCGGCAAGGGCATGGTGCTGCACGCGCTTCTTGACCCCCTTCATCTGGCGCTCCTCCAACCGCAAGTACGCCACAAACTTGGGGAAGGAGGGCTCGGCATCAAGGTGAGGTTGGAAGCGGCGTTGCCGAAGTCCTCGTTGAGGCCGGCGGTGAGCGTGCTGAGGAGGAGGTCGTCATCAACCTTGGCGCCGATGTCACGGAGTTCATCCGCCAACGTCTTCAGGCGGCGGCAGTAGTCATCGATAGACTGGTCATCCTGATGACAGTCAAAAAATTCCTGCTGCAAAAAAATGCGGCGTTGAAGCTTGTTGTCGGTGAAGAGGCCGTTGAGCTTGACCCACACGGCGCGGGCGTCATCACCATCGCTCACGACCGCATGAAACAGGTCCTTCGAGATGGTGGTGAAGAACCACCGGATGAGCGTGGCGTCGATCGCAGTCCACTCGGAGTCGCCCACCATGACGCGGGAGTCGACGGTGCCGTCAACATGATCCACGAGATTGTTCTCACGGAAGAGCAGCGAAAAGTACGTCTTCCACGCGAAGTACGTGGAGTCGGTGGCATCGAGGACGACGGGGACGCGTTCGTGGATGTTGATGTCGCGGATGTCAGCGGGGTCCGGCCCGGCAAAGGGGTTGGAGTAGGTGGAGGCGGTGGACGACATGGCGGCGGCGCGGTGAGGCGGCGGCTAGGGTTGGGTGGGGGTGCGGTGCGGCAGGAGGAGCGGCACGGCAGGGGGAGCGGCGCGGCGGGGGAGCGGCGCGGCAGGGGAGGGAGGGCGCGGCTGCGAGGGGAGGCGCGCGCGGGGAGAGGGAAGCGGCAGCGGCGTGGGGCGGCGGCGGCGGCTGCAGATGGCGCCGGCGGCGGCCCGAGGCGGCGGCGGATAGGGTAGGCGGAAGCGGTTTTGGGAGAGGATCGTGATGCTATCTGATACCATGTAGAGAATGATTTGGTGCATCGATATCTCATTGATCGTGCACTAGACACATATATATAGGTACAAAGGGTGCGACCGGTGTCTTGTCTCCTAAGATACAAGTACATACAGAGGGAGGGAGACACTACAGGTGCGGCATACAAAACCCGGACCTACGTACGTGTACACATGTTCAACAAATATCAACGGGAAATGAGAAGAAGATTTAAAGATTTAAGCTGAGAAAAGAAGATCATCAAGAAGACACTAGCTTAAAATCAACCGGAAAGAAGATCATCAAGAAGGCACCAACAACAGTCGCTGGTTGGACGCTGGTGTGGAGCTTCGCCGTTTATAGCAGAGGTGCCGAGCAGCGTAAGCGGCGATGCGAGGACGGAGCAAAGTGAGCATGAGGCCTGAGCTGCACACACAGAAGATGATGGTCCGGTCTCATGTGGGGTAGGGGCGAGCGCGTAACTTGTTTGCATGCAATTGCATGTCATACCGTTGGGTGAGTGAAGCCAACCCAAACACACACATGCACGTGGGCACATGGCAGTAAAAGGATGCACACTAATTTCCAGCTTCTGTTTTTCTAGTAGCAGCATACGCATGTGAACCACCACCCGCGTGCTTCCGCGCTACCACCAGCACCCACACCACTACAGCGTATATCAGCTCATACAACGTTTCGGTCAGCTAGCTACTGTAGCTAGTAGTTGTACAACATTGCGGCCGAAGAGTTTGGTTTTTATTTATTCATTTTCCGCTTGGATGTCATTAGCAGGTAAGCTCAACTTTGAGTTACATTAATTGCCTATTGTTACCATGTGATGGATCATCCATTAGGTCTTTTGTGAGCCCAATCCTATGAGCTTATTTATCTTTGTAGGGAATGGAATATGGGACTCCAAAGGTCTGTATGGTTCATCTTGACCATTGTCATCTACTTGAAAAGAGTGTCAGAACTAGAAAGAAAGGATTGATGACATACCTTCATCAATGCATAAAGTGAAGAGGCATCATGTACTTCCTAAGCACGCACGTGTTCAAGGCAGTAAGATTATTTTTCTCTCTTCTCATACCTTTTTCCTAATTTCTAGACGAGGACAACAAACTTATGTCATTCCCTATTCCTTTTCCTTTACTTTGGCGGGAAAAGAGTGGATCATCTATTCCTATTCCTTTTTTTTTGGACAAGTCAATTATATCTGAACCGTTTGATCAAGATCCAATGGATCCATAGTCGTCTTCCAGCTCCAACCTGCGCCAACCCGACACACACTCTTCTTCTTCTTCCTCTGGTCGCCTTCCAGCCCTGGCCGAACCGCCTGCATCCGCCGCCCGCGACCGCCTCGCCGCCCCACCCTCTCCTTGAGCTTCCCCCACCGCCAGGCTTGCCACCGCGCCCCCGGCCATCCCTCTAAAGCCGGTGAACTACCCAACTTCTTCGGTGAACCTGCACCCTCCTGCAGCCCTAAGATAGACCCGGAGGCTTCTGCTCCCCGGCGAGCACCTGGACCCCCGCCATCCCTAAGATAGACCCAGAGGCTGCTGGTTCCCGGCAAGCCGGCGGCTATTGCACCTACACACGCCTATTTCTTCCCAAACAGAAATCAACTTATCCTTAAATAATTTTCAGGCGACTGACGTGCAGCTAAACTGATATGAATTAGCATTGTCCTAATTAAAACCAACAATTCATGTGTTGTTGGACCACCGGTGCGGCAGTGCCTACATAACCAGCTAGTTGCTCTAACAAAGTGAGACTGTCATTGTGTGATCTGTTCCGAGCACATGGAAACTCAATCCATTGGAAGTCATGACCTCTCAACACAAGAAATATTTTAACATCTAGGGAAAAAAATCAAGAACCAAAACCGTTTAATCCCTCACATGCTCACATATTTAGCGTTAACTGACGCTTGAAGAATGTACGACATAACAAGATCATCAAAATAAGTTTAATGATTAAACTAAAGTAGCCTATGTCAGAATTCATATGGTAATCCATATGCAAATCAGGTTGTAAAAATGCTTTAAAATTGATCAAGAGGAATTGTGGCATATCAAATAAAAGTGTGGGTTGGCATCTTAGAGGGGATAACAACATATAACCACCACGATGCACATCTGTCCCATCGAAGGATGTGCTACCCAAATGGCGGACGAATAAGATGAAATTAGTATTCCCATATATGATATGCCTTCCTAATGGTGGTTTGACATCGCATCACAAAAACCTGAATGCATCTTATCCTTGGCATTACTACTATAAAAGATGTTGGAGTACTCGCCTTCTCGAGGGCTTCAAGGGTGAGAGTGTCCGTTGCGCCATCAGTGTTTCATGGTGGCGTGCCACGAGGGCCTTTCGGAGGCTCTCCGGGCCATCCAATCTGCCCGACGGCGCACACCCGGGCTACCTGTCTTGGTTTTCATGACTGGTGGACCTCGGGCGTACTCGGGGCCGCTGTCATGCGGCTTTAGGGGTGCTCGTGATAGCCCTGTCGTGTGTTTGTTCTGTGTGTGATGAGCTATCTGGACCCGCCTGTTGCCGTCCTCATCCCACGTTGGGCTGGTCCGGTCGCAACAGATGGGTGCGACATTTGCGCATTGCTAGCGCAGCTGGGTTGGCGTGTGCGTCCTTCGCACACTGCAACCCGGCTCAATGTGCGTTTCGGTTGCATGTTGCTGGGTTGGCTGTCTCCTTCGCGCGAGCCAGTTTGTGCCTTGGCCGCTGCCCCGTGAAGTGCTCGGTCTGTTCGGGTCAGGGTGAGCAGAGTTAGGGTGTTTTGGTATTTTTACTAATTCGGTTGAGATTTTCTATAAATTTATTGTTTTGTACCATTTGTACGGTCACACTATCCTTCCTCTCACTTTGTTTTGCAGGGGCTTCTTCGAGCTTACTCATTGCCACAGGCTTTGAGCCTACTCGCCGTCGTCAGCGGCGCCGAGATCGCTCCGAGCTTACTCGGCGCCATTGGCGTACATCGTCCCGTTGGCTGTTCATAGGACCTCAGGTTTGTATTTGTGCACTGTTTATTGAATTCATGCTCCAGCAACTCATCCAAAGTCCGAACTGATTGAGAGAGGTGGGCAATATATTTCTACACTCCTGGGCAATATATTTCAACACCCCCCTCACGTCTAGATTTATTTAGTCCTTAGAGGTGGGATCGATGTAGGCCGCATAATCTTTTTTGTTTTAATACTGCGATTGGCAGGTTCTTGAACTTGAGACCTCTTGGCTCGGGTACCATATTGAATTCATGCTCCAGCCAACTCATCCAAAAGTCCGAACTGATGGATAGAGGTGGGCAATATATTTCAACACTCCTGGGCAATATATTTCAACACTGTTTGCCTTTGGCGGTGGCGTTGCCGTCGTGTGCCGCCTCCTTTTTCCCCTATATGTAGTTGTATTAGGCCTAGTGCTCACTAGCTTAATTTGTATGTCTTTGTCTTGCATAGTTGGATGCTGTATCTATGCTGGGCTTTGCACGTGCTTCTTGGAGCTACGTAGAGTTCGTCTTACGCGTGATGGGGGGGGGGGATGCGAGCGTGCTAGAAACATGAAATGTGTGGCAATGCACGTTGTCAATGGTCCAGGCAAGCACTTTTGAGCGAGATGTTTTGTTTGGCATTGCCTTTTTTTTGTATGTTCTTAATTGCCCGGGTTTATTCAAGCTTAGTTAATTGCATAACTTGTGGATTTATTGAACGAGATATAAAGTTGTCGTTATGTTGCCCTTTCTATAGGTGTTCTTAATCGTTTGAGTTTATGCACTGCACGGGTTGTTCATAGATACGGGTGTATTGGTACTGGTCACTGGGGTTCGTGTTTTTGCTTCGTTACTTGGAGCACACGAACTTTGGTTCAGGCATTTAAAGGTGTTGTAGTTGCCATGGTGGTTTGGTGCATTGGTTTTGGTTGGTGGATGGAAGGAAAGGGCACGTTCCTGGGTAGCAGGTTGGTGTAAATGCGGGGCGAAGAACCATGCTGATGGTCACGTCCTATTAGACAGTTGGGGTCACATCCAACCGCTACATACAGTTCTGACTAGTGGGTTGTACCGCTCGGTTCCTTTATTCGTGGTTTTTGCTTGATGCACACTCCATGGTGCAGTGGGTGGTTTAGGGCGGCTGGATGCGGAGAAAGGAGTGCCATAAAGGACACCATAGCTGCTCCATCACGCACCGACCAACATCCAAGAAGACAACAATTGAAAACACCCGAGGCATGTGCTCCCACCCATGCTAATGTTGTCGTGTGAGAGACCAACACCCACCTGGCATGACACAGGCAAAGGAGCACTGAAATTGGCTACATCCCGCGGCAATGGAAATACGAGAAGGCATCCGAAGAGGTGCTAGATGGCCAGGACCAACGATGGCGATAGGCCGAATAAGACACCTTCAGATCTGAATGAGACCAACCGGTGGACCTACAGGGCAACCTAACACCCACTCGTCATGACAGTAGCAAGAGGATACCAAAACCGGACAAGTCTCGCAGCAGCCAAAAGCCGAGTGGACATCCAAAAATCGTTAGTCGGTCAGGAATAGCAATGACAATAGTCCGTGCAGGCAAGGCATCTTCGGATGTGAGTGAAACAAGTCAGTGGGGACCACAGGAGCGTGGGAGAACATTTGTCCTTTATGCCTGCTTACTGCTCTGGTCAGGCAAGGGCGCGAAGGTGATCAGTTACTGTTTACCCATTGTGCCCCACGGGCGCCAGCCGGCAAGGGTTTGCACTGGGGAGGATCCAGGCAGCCAGACCACGGGTAAAAGTGTTGCGCAGCGCCTGGCAGGCATGTGCCCCGGTGACCCGTTTGTACGCAGACAAAAGGCGGGAAGCTAGGCCCCTCACAACCTCATACGTCATCAAAAGCAAGCCAAAGGACCCGAATCTAGATCTATGCACAATAAAGACCAGCGACTCAGAAGATGCGGGCCTAACCGATTTCTTAGGCAACTGCTTAACCAGGAGCAAATAGTTCAACATTTAAATTCAAGCCATCATGATCTTGTTATTTTTTTTTATGGATTTCTTCGTGTTTGATTATTATCCTCTTACGCAAGGTGTTATTACAGAAGGATCAGGTTACCAGGAAAGTTTTTTGAGAGTGAGTACAAAAAAATCGATCGTCATATGGAGCTATATACACGGTATGTTTAGCTTCTTTTCTTTTCTTTTGCGGGAGACGGTATGTTTAGTTTCAAGATAAGTAATGGAACTGTTTTCATTTCCTTGTTATGTACTGATTGAATGATCTGCTTATACCATGCTAAAGGTTCAAAAGCGTCGATTTAGAGGTGCCTTTTCCATCTTGTTACCTGCATGTCAGATTTGAAATGATGATTTATTGCTGAAGGACATGCTCTTATTCTCTGAGATGGATGATGATGAGTGGTGCTCAAAGCTGAGCTTACACACTTGACGTATTTACCGCAAGGACATGACAGTGGTGTATCTGATAAATAGTCAGACTATATCTCGGTTGATTGGTGCCAAGTGTCTGAAACAAGTAATTTTATGTCTCAGCTTGCCGCGCTTATTCTTACGCATATCTGGCACTCTGGGCAAGTGAAGTTCCAGTATTTTCTTTCCCCTCTTACTGCTGTCTTGTACAGACATCACTGGATGAGATTATATATAAGTGCAGTACCAGTACGGTGTTCATTTTCAGGAATAGAGTTGCTTCTTAGACAGAAAGAACAAGCTGACAAAGGATGATATACTTGAGGCATGTCACTCCAAGGATCTGTGTGTCTGCATGCCGGCTTGTGAGGATGCATTGTACTGGCATTCTACCTGTAACTGTACTGTGTGTTAGAGGGGCCTTTCGTCATTCAAAAGAAACTCTTCCAAATACAGGACCTGGCCATACAAACTGAAAACTCATACTAGATGGATGCTCTCTTATTGCAAACAGAAAGAAAAAAACAGTAACCACGATATATATATTCTGCCGCGCCGAGATGTTGGGTTTCAGGTCGTGCTCAAGAGTTACTTCTTCCCTGGCTGCATAACTGTGAGCACGACGATAACCACTATCAGCAGGAGAACGATTATGGCGGAGCACATGCACATTCTCGAGTTCTTCTGAATCTTCTTTGCCTTCTGGAGAGCATCCAAACCTTGTTGTATGTAGTCGGTAGCCTTTGAAACTGTTAGAATAAATCCGATACGCTCCATCGATCTACCGAGGACCAAACAATCACACAAGCACGACACCGAGATTTGTTAACGAGGTTCATCATCATGGCTACATCTCCGGGGACTGACTACGGGCGCTCCTCCCCATGACACCCTCACAATACCGCACACCCGGCTGCCCGGGCGCCGGCACACGCCGCCGGCTCCCCCCGCGTGCCTATGCTATTATGTTGGCATATGTTACATCGTGCGTCTACCCTCGCTATATATGAGAGGCCTAGGATACAAGTGTCCTACTTGGACACAATTCATATCCTGTCTACACACAGTCCAAAAACAAGTCCAACTGTAACCTAACTTGTACAATAATATTCGCCACAACTCTAACAAACTCCTCCTTGGCGAATATTCTTCACCACCTTGAATTCATCTATGCGTCGAACCTCCATGTACATTGGACTTGAGATACGCCATGAGCACCACTGCTACTCCCAGACTCCATCTGACTCCACCTGCAACTGTAGTCCCTTCTCGTCTTCTTCACAGTCAACACTCGAGCAAAATTAAGTTCCTCATTACTCTACTTTGTGCTCCCAACTTCCGGAGAATCCATTCAACGCCATCACACACCGACCACTGTTTGCGTGAAAATGAACAACTCACATATTGGACGCCACATACAAGAGTTACCT
Organism: Thinopyrum elongatum; assembly: GCA_011799875.1. Taxonomy (NCBI): domain Eukaryota; kingdom Viridiplantae; phylum Streptophyta; class Magnoliopsida; order Poales; family Poaceae; genus Thinopyrum; species Thinopyrum elongatum. The sequence goes on along the minus strand of CM022301.1, from coordinate 59,641,491 downwards.
GAACTCAACGTCATTGCTCTTTCTTGACTGCTTGTCTGAAACTTGAAGGAATTTCACCGTCGCCCTGTGTCACCCTGAGTCAAATTCGCAGTTGTCTCACCCTTCTTCCGGATAGTCTCTGGCATGTCCCACAGCTATAGCACTCCGCCTCCTTCTGTCTCGTCATCCGCACTTTGCCATGTGCACCGAGCACCACAAAATATACGGTTATATACTATCTCTGTTTTGACAATTTTAGACTTTCCACCACTTTCTCAGATTCTCCATGGTCAACTCCTGTCCATCTTCCGGCACCGATAGACCCAGTCACCAACTTGAATCCGGTACTCGTCAACACTACTTTAGCACCCCCTGCACAATTTGTCTAACAACATATCTGACCACTAGTGCCCTGGCCTGTCGCTGTGTCCCGTGCTTACCGCACGCCTCTGTAACACCCCATGTATTAAGCTATAGTAATCACCTTTTTTATTATGCCATGTCATCATGATCAACAGTGATTAATCATCATTAGTATCATATCTCTTTTCAAATTCAAATTCAATTGGAAATTCAAACTGAAAGTGGAAATAAAAGTTGTCCAAACCCTGGAACTAAAATGTTCATTAAATAGTATATATTCCAGAGACAATTCTAAAATTATAACCAATATTCACTAAATTAATTAAGTGACTCTAACAGCAACAAAACATCAGTATTTAATCCTTTTTCAATTAAATAACATTCATTTGGCTTCAAACCATTTTCTGGCAGTGGCAAATAATGCACCATATTTAATAAGCTAATTTGCATATTTTACAAAAGTCCATAAGTGGCCTAACATTTTTGTAAACAGAAACTAAAAAGAAAACAGAAACAGAAAGGGAGAGAAAAAGAAAAGGCCACGGTGCCTGGGCCTCGAGTGCACAGGGAGGCCCAGCCCGCGCAGCGCCTTCCCTCACCCCCGCACTGCTCCTCCTCGCACCGCTGTCGAACACCGTGCGTGCACGCCGCGCCCTGGCCCCCCTGCTCGCTGGCTCGACAGCGCGTCGCCGCGCGTGCGTGGGGGATAAGGTCGAGGCCTCGCGACCCCCCTGGCGTCTCCCTCGCTCACTTTCCCCCTCTCCTTCCTCCCTGCCTCCTCCCTCCGAGCGCCGCCATGGCCTCGGCCTTCTGACACGCGCGTCCACCGTCGCCGCCTCGCCTCACCACTGTGCCCGATCGAGCCGCCGTCCTCGTCTCCATCGAGCGGGAGCCCTGCATCGACTCAGGGAGGAGCACAGCCGCCGGATCGAGGCGTCTTCTCCGTCGGACGCCGCCGCCGTCGATCTCCGCCGTCGCCGGACCTCCCCGAGCCCGTTGCCTAGTCCCTACGCTCCCGCGGTGAGCCACTACGCCGTTGGCGCCCGTCCGTTCCCCCTCTAGGTTCTGTAGTCGCCCTGCCGGCGCAACCCTGCTCCGGCCGCCGCTTGTCGTCGTCGCAGCCGTCGTCCTCGTCCACTCCGCGCCTAGCCACGGGCTCCGCCGTGCATCTGGGAACCCCAGTCACCGCGCGCGCTCTTCTTTTCGACTCGGGTGAGCCACTAGACTCGATCCCGAGCTCGCCGTTTTTTGTCCGCCGCCATCGCTCGCCGTTGGCGTCGTTCCGACCACCCCCGAGTCTGACCGACACCACCACGCGATGCGTCTCGCCGCGCCCGTTCTAACGGGCCAAACCACAGCCCCGGGGATGCCCTGTGGGCCAATCCCGAGCCTCGCCGGCACGCTCCGCCGCATTCGGGCTCGCCGGCTCTGACGTGGCACGCGGGCCCCAGCCCCAGTGTCACTGACCACGGGCCCCACTGGGCCCCGTTGACCAGTCAGCGCGCTGACTGGGCACGATGGCCCACTGACATGCGGGCCCCAGCGCCTAATTAACCCTAATTCAAATTTAAACTAATTGTAATTAGTATAAGACACTGACAGGTGGGTCCCGCTAGTTGATTAGGATTAGATAAGCTAATTTAACTCTGTTAATTAGTCCAGTCACTGACCAGTGGGACCCATTGGTCAGGTTTGGCCTGGTCAGCCCTACTGTTGACTGCTGATGCAATGCTTATGTCTTGCTGACGTCACCATGTACTGTTTTGGATAATGTTGAATAATTTAATTCTGTTAATTCCAGGAAATAATTAAATCTTTAGAAAATCATATAAAATAAACCATAGCTCGGATCGAAAAACTTTGTACATGAAAGTTGCTCAGAATTTCGAGACGAATCCGAATACGCGGTCCGTTCGTCCGTCACACGTCACTAACAACCTGAACATGGAACCGTTCCCCTCCGGTCATCTGTCTGACAAATGTCCGGAACCGGGAAAACATTCCCGGATGTTTTCCCTCTTCACCTATATCGTGTAGCACCGCGTCAGAACACCCCTAGCTCTGCGTATTGTCATGTCATGCTCTTGTTTGCTTTATATTTACTGTTTCTTCCCTCTCTTCGCTCTCGGTAGACCCCGACACCGACGTCGTCCCCGAGACCGACGCAGCTCCGGAGACTGACGACACCTTCGACGACCTTGCCCTTGCCGCCGAGCAACCAGACAAACACCCCCCCCCTTGAGCATATCGATATCGCCTATTCTTTCTCTCTCATGCTTGCATTAGAATTGCTGCTGCTACTGCTTTACCTATTCTGATGCATAGCCTGTTTATTGTAACCTGCTGTTGATAATTACCTGCATATCCTAAACTGCTTAGTATAGGCTGGGTAGAGACCTATCAGTGACCCCACTTGTCCCGACTGCCCCGCTGGATTATCAGAAGACCCGATCAACGGGATTGAAGACAGGCACCGGCACCGCACATCACCCCCTTGGTTGTTCGACACTGCATCATTACCATCGAGTGCCGAGGGTGATACCTCGTATAGCACTCCTGAAGTTAACTCTGTAGAGTAGCTATTCGGTCGTGGTCATTGAGGGTGATTCCTTCTTCACAACTTCCGATAACGACGCTGTCGTGCAACACATCAAGCGTGAACCCATCGAGGGTGATTCCTCCGAGTTCACCTTGACGGATACATCAAGTAGGAATCCAACGAGGGTGATACCTCGGATTCCCCTGATGTTATGGACACACGGATACATGGACTTTACACTGTTACTTGGAAAGGCGGGTTGACCCTGAGGGGTACCCGCATGAGCCTAAGTGGCGAGTGTTGTGGAGACGGGTTGACCTGGAGGTTGCCCAAGATATGAATACGAGGCGCGGCCGGGCATTCTTGGCCCTTGCCACATGTCCTCGAGACGGGGCGACGGGGTCACATCTTTCGTGAGTCTCTGCTCGTTACCGCAAGCCCTAGTCCACTAACGATTTGGATATTTGATCCGAGCAGGCCTCTGGCCTGATAGCACTAACCATCACGTGGGCATAGTATGGGCGTTCTGCATCGTAGCATCAGCCGAAAGCTCTGTCAGACGTCTAGTTCAGCCTTGCGGCCGGGACGGACCGGCGACCTCCTGGTGCCTGGCTTCACCCTGCTCGCAACGACCCGGAGTGCACAGGGCGATGGCCCAAGACCCCTGAGTGCTTAGGATGTAGACCGGCGGGGACCTCTCTGCTGAGCTGTAGGTAGGGCTGCGGTGTATCATTTGGCCGAGGCCGGGCATGACCCAGGAAAGTGTGTCCGGCCGGAGTTAATCGAGCGTGTTGGGTAAGTTGGTGCACTCCTGCAGGGAAGAACACATCTATCGATAGCCGGTCCTATGGTAAAGGACACTCGGAGTTGTATCCCGATCGACACAACTATACCATGAGATGATACCTGGATATATGGCTCTGGGATTGCTTCTCGCAGGGAGTCGAGAAGGGATCTCAGGACGAGGTTGATGACTGTATGGCTCTGGGATTGCTTTCTCGCAGGGAGTCGAGAAAGGATCTCTAGGTGAGGTTGAGACTTAATAATACTACTACATTATACTGTGCTGATCTACTCTCTTCTATTGCTGCAAGACCGCTGAAGATGCTAGTCTTCGATAGGACTAGGCTTTCCTCTCTATTCTGGCATTTCTGCAACCCAGTCCACATATACAGCCACTCTTGATAATGTTGCATATGTAGTGTAGATCCTTGCTTGCTGAGTACTTCGGATGAGTACTCACGCACTACAAGAAATATGTCAACTTGCGACCATCACTATTGGTCACTGAAAGGTCATTGTTTTTCATTTGCAACCTTTTTGTGACCAAAAACAGATGGTCAAAAGCTGACGGTCGTTAATGGAAATTAACGACCTTCTTTGTGATATGTAAAAGGTCGTTGGTTCTACGACCAAATTTTTGGTCACTGGCAGCCTCCCCAGGCCACGTAGGATCCAACGTGGCAAGTTGACGTGGATAAGAATCAGCCCGGTCCAATTCGGTGTTTTACATGGGCCGAGCCCAACAATTCAGCCTATTTAATGTATTTCTTTCCTGTGCTTTTATTAGCTACATGGGCCCGGCCCAACAATTCAGCCTTATTAATTTCTTTGCGTGGCCCTTTTAACAGCAGATTTTCTTTTTGATCATGTATTTTTCTGGGCCATTTCTTTGCTGGGCCTCTCATGTTTTTCCCTCAAAAATAATTGTCCAATATAACTTGGGCCTAGCCCAGTTCCGAAAAAATTGATCCAATCCAAAAAATATTATGCCATTGACATTACAACACATCACACCACAAGCTATCTTGGGCCTAGCCCAGTTCTGATACATTTTCAAAGCAACGTGCAATGTTATAATATTACAACCATTCATTCCAGCAATACATATCTTTACATCCCAGGAACAGTAAGTGCCAAACAAAACTATTCTACGACAAAGAAAATTAAAACAGAAATTTAGATGATAAGACATAACAGAAGTTCCTATTGTCCTCCTCCTTCAACATTTGGAAACCTCATTCACCTGGCAGTAGATCCATCATGAGTGAGAAACTATATAGCAGAAAAAAATGTTCAAATGATGCAAAAATAACAGTCATTACACATGGTATTCGGGTACAGATTCATTAGTCATTCCACATGGTATGACAGGTACAGATTCATCAGCCATTAGAGTAGATAATAACATCACTGGCAACAATTAATACGGTTTGGATCAATTCTTAAGCATAATACAGTACAGATTAGTCCAGTTTATACTCCTCTTTCAGAGGTACAGATTATAGCTAATGGGAGCTGATGTCCAGGAGTATTTGCAAATGATACAACATCATGGAGTAGGATAACATGTTTAGCAGTACAGGTTATATAGTAAGCAAGCAAGCAATTTGGCAAGCTATGTTGCAAGATAATTGGTGTGTCGCTAACAATCACCATGTAAGAATGCTTTGTTGTACTAATACATGCACATCAAGTGAGAGTGGTGTTCTGTTCTTACCACAGCAAGCAAGGATCTACACTACATATGCAACATTTTCAAAGAGAGGCCGTATATGTGGACTATGCTGCAGAAATGCCAGAATAGAGAGAAGGCCTAGTCCTATCGAAGACTAGCATCTTCAGTGGTCTTGCAGCAATAGAAGAGAGTAGGACAGTACAATATAATGTAGCAGTAATGATATCAACCTCACCCAGAGATCCTTTCTCGACTCCCTGCGAGAAAGTAATCCCAGAGCCATACAGTCATCAACCTCGTCCTGAGATCCCTTCTCGACTCCCTGCGAGAAGCAATCCCAGAGCCACATATCCAGGTATCATCACAGGTATCCAGTTCTAATTGTATCGATCGGGATACAACTCCGAGTGTCCTTTACAGTAGGACCGGCTATCGATAGATGTGTTCTTCCCTGCAGGGGTGCACCAACTTACCCAACACGCTCGATTAACTCCGGCCGGACACACTTTCCTTGGTCATGCCCGGCCTCGGCCAAACGATACACCGCAGCCCTACCTACAGCTCAGCAGAGAGGTCCCCACCGGTCTACATCCTAAGCGCTCAGGGGTCTTGGGCCATCGCCCTGTGCACTCCGGGTCGTTGCGAGCAAGGTGGATACCAGCGCCAACGGCATGATCCGACCCGGCCACAATGCTGAACTGGACGTCTGACAGAACTGTCGGCTGATGCTACGATGCAGAACGCCCATACTATGCCCACGTGATGGTTAGTGCTATCAGGCCAGAGGCCTGCTCGGATCAAATATCCAAATCGTTAGGGGACTAGGGCTTGCGGTAACGAGCAGAGACTCACGAAAGATGTGACCCCGTCGCCCCGTCTCGAGGACTTGCTGCAAGGGCTAAGAATGCCCGGCCACGCCTCGTATTCATCACTCGGGCACCATACAGGCAACCCGTCTTCACATCACACGTGGGTACCCCTCAGGGTCGACCCGCCTATCCAAGTAACGGTGTAAAGTCCAAGTATCCGTGTGTCCATAACATCAGGGGAATCTGAGGTATCACCCTCGTTGAATTCCCACTCGATGTATCCGTCAAGGTGAACTCGGAGGTGTAACACCCCCTTGTAATAAGCTCTGTGACACTCTGTTAAAACTGCCAAGTCATGATCATTTGCAGTGCCAAGTCATATGGGTTAATGATCCAATTCAAATTCACATCTGAAAATCAACTCAAATTCAAAAGTGAAATATAAAGTTGGTCCAACTCTATTGGGAAAATGTTCATTAAATGGCAAATAATCCAGGAACATTTGTAAAATCATCATCAATAAAGTTGGAGTTAGATAAGTGACTCTAACTAGATGAAACAGCACCCAAAACAGCATTATTAATTCATTTAAAATCATTACAAATTCAAATGGCTTCCAAATCTGTCCAAACCACCTTTTGGTGAGAGATAATATTGCATTGCAATATTTGGGCCAACTTCCACATTTCTCAAAAGAGCACAAGTGGCCTAATCATTTTGAAACAGAAAAAGGAATAAAAGAAAAGGAAGAAGAGAAATAAGAAAAAGGAAAACGCTACTGTTGGCTGGGCCTAAGTGCACAGTGTGCAGCCCAGTCCAAAAGCAGCCCACCTCACCTCCCTCCTCGTGCGTGTCGGCACGCCCCTGGCCGCGCGCGCCCACGCCAGCCGGGCAGCGACACGGCGATGGCGCCGACGCCACCGACAGCCAGAGGATAAGGGGAGAGCCCGAGCCATCCCCCCTGGCCAACCCGTTCACTCTCCCCTCTCCTCCCTCGCTCCCTCCCAGATCCGGCCACCGAGCGCCGTCGTCGCCGCACTTCGCCATTTGCCGTGGCCACCGGCGGTCCCGCGCTCGTCCACCGTGCCGGTCAGCTCCGCCGTCGTCTTCTTCATCTAATGGAGGATACGGGTGGAGCCGAGGGGCCCCGCTGACGCTGCACGAAGCCGCCCCCTTCCGCTTCGGCCCCGGCGATCTTCCTCGTCTCCGGCGCGCACTGCTGCTACTAATCTGTCATCGGGCCACCGTGCGCCTTCACTGTGAGCCACTCCTCCCTCCTCATCTCTCCGTGGCTCCGCACGAACGCGCTGGCAGCTCCACCACGTGAACCCGAGCCCGTCGCCGCGAAGCCCGTCGCCGGTAAGTCTCCGGTGACCCAACGAGCTCGGGGTCGAGTCGACCACACTCACCGCATCGCGTAGAGCACGCCTAGGCCTCGCGCTCGAGCTACTGCGTGCCGTAGTTTCGATTCCATCGAGCTCCCGAATGCGCCGCCGCTTTTGCTCGTCGCCGGCGCCGTTTCCGGCCAAGTCCGGCTGCGCCACCGCCACGGTTGGACGCGGCGTTGAACGCCCGTTCGAAAGAACCAACCCACGGCTCGAACCGAGCTCTGTAGCGCAAATCCGAGCGGCTCCAGCGACGCGCCGCCGCGATTTTGGTCGCCGGCGCAACTCCGGCGCAGGCCGCCGACGTGGCTGCCACGTGGGACACCCCTGGGTCACTGCCAGTGGGTCCCACGGGCCTAGTTGACCGCGCTGATCGGAGTCAACGCGCTGACGTGGCAGCACAGTGCCACTGACGTGTGGGCCCTGGCGACTAATTAAACTAATTAAGCATTTAATTAAATAAAGTTAATTAGATTAGCCTAATGTCTCACTGACAAGTGGGGCCCGTCCCCTAATTAACCCTGAAATTAAAATTAGCCCACTGTTAAAATAACAGAGGCTGACATGTGGGTCCCACTAGACCCACATGTCATATTTGACCAGTCAGCGCCACTGTTGCATGCTGACGTCATCCTCATGCAATGCTGACATCATCAGGCACTGTTCTGGATAATGTTGAGTTTATTAAATAAATAAATTCCAGAAATTCAAATAATCTTTAAAAATTAATAACTTTTAAACCGTAGCTCGGATAGAAAAAGTTAAAACATGAAAGTTGCTCAGAACGACGAGCCGAGTCTGATCGTGCCGTCTGTTTCTCCATCGGAACCCCCTACGTAGAAGAACTCGTAACTCCGGACCCGTATCCGGTAGATGAATAGTGCACACACGTCGGATATTAAATCCTAGATTAATTCTAAAAATAACTAAAATGACTTAGATGCATAATTAGGCAACCCTGCACTGCATCATAGCATCACACGCACCGTATTGCATTTGTTTGCATTATGTTTACCTGTTTCTTCCCCCTCTTCTCTCTCGGTAGACCCCGACGTTGACGTAGCTCCCGAGGCAGACGCCGCACAGGAGTACGACTACGTCCCCGACGATACCACTGAAGACCTTGTCCTTGCCCCGGAGCAAACAGGCAAGCACCCCCATTTTGAGCATGCCTATATCGCCTATTCCCTTCTCTCTTATGCTTCCATTAGAACTGCTACTGCTACTGTTTTCCTATATCTGCTGCATAGCCTGATTATTGTACCCTGCCTTGTTACCTTTCTGGTTATCCTAGACTGCTTAGTATAGGCTGGGTAGAGACACGACAGAGACCCCCACTTGATCCCTACTGCCCCGCTGGATATCAGAAGACCCGATCAACGGGATTGAAGACTAGAACCTGGCACCGCACATCACTTCCCCTTATTTGCCGACACTGCTGGGTTACCGTCGAGTGCCGAGGATGATACCTCGTCAGCACTTCTGATGTTAACCTTGTAGGTTAGTTACTCGGTCGTGGTAAGCGAGGGTGATTCCTCCTACACCATCCCCGATAACGACATCGTCGCGCAACTCCTCAAGTGTGGACCTCGAGGGTGATTCCTCCTTCGTTCACCTTGATGATAACATTGAGCGGGAATTCCATCGAGGGTGATTCCTCAGGGTTCCCCCTTGGTGTTGGACACACGGATACCATTGATACTGTGACTTGCACTGAACCATGATACTAAAGACGGGTCGGCCCTGAGGGGTACCCGTGCGAGCTTAGTGCGAAGTGATGTGGAGTCGGGTTGACCTGGATGGTGCCCGCGAGATAACTACGAGGCATGGCCGGGCATTCTTAGCCCTTGCCGCAAGTCCTCGAGATGGGGCGACGGGGTCACATCGATCGTGAGTCTCTGCTCGTTTGCGCGCACTCCTAATCCACTACGGTTTGGATATTTGATCCGAGGGGCCTCTGGCCCGATAGCACTAACCATCACGTGGGCATAGTATGGGCGTTCTGCGTCGTATACATCAGCCGAAGCTTGTTTGACGTCAGTAAGGAGCGGCGCACGCCGAGTTGGACTGGGAAAGCAACCGCGCTTGTATAAGGGGTTGCTAGGTCTGCTCTCGGTGGCCCCGTAACGTGCAGGAGTTCCCAGGGCGATGGCCCAAGACCCCTGGGGGCATAGGTTTAGTCCGGCGTGCTGACCTCTCTTATAAGCCTAGGTCGGGTTGCGGCGTGTTGCTTAGCCGAGGCTGGGCATGACCCAGAAAAGTGTGTCCGGCCGGAGTTAAGCGAGCGTGGTGGGTAAGTTGGTGCACCCCTGCAGGGAAGAAACTTCTATCGATAGCCTGTCCTATGGTAACGGACACTCGGAGTTGTATCCCGATCGGTACAACTAGAACATGTGATGAGAACTGGATAGTACGGCTCTAGGATTGCTTTCTCGCAGGGAGTCGAGAAAGGATCTCAGGTCGAGGTTGATGATACTACTACTACTACTTTACATTATGTTCATCTGTTCTCTTCTATTGCTGCAAGACTGTCGAAGATTGTTGAAGATGCTAGTCTTCGATAGGACTAGGCTTCCCCCTCTATTCTTGCATTTCTGCAGCCCAGTCCACATATACAGCCCCCTTTGAAAATGATGCATATGTAGTGTAGATCCTTGTTTGCTGAGTACTTCGGATGAGTACTCACGTTTGCTTTATTTTCTTTTTCCCCCATATTCCATTTGATGCCTCCAGACGACGGAGCCCCTGAGCCAGACGCCCCAGCCGACGACCAGTACTACTACCCACCTGGCGAGTACTACTACTACGAGGAGCCATTTGACGACCAGGAGTAGGATCGGAGGGTCAAGGGCAGGAGGCCTACGCCTTGCGATCGTAGCTTTTATTTTACCCCCGCCTCTGTGAAGGCTTGACTCTCTCTGTAATATATCTGTACCCAGATATCTAATGCTTCCGCTGACGCTTGTATGCCATCGAGCTATGTATTCGAGCCCTCGAGGCCCTGGCTTGTAATATTAAGCCTGTATGACTTTATTTATGTTTTAGAGTTGTGTTGTGATATCTTCAAGTGAGTCCTTAGGCTTCATCGTGCGCATTTGCGTGTATGATTAGTGCACGATTAAGCCGGGGTCGTCACAGGTTGGTATTAGAGCCGACTGCCTCTAGGAATCCCCCTTCCCAATTCCTTGGCCGAAGTTGAGTCTAGTGGTCACAAACTATTTTACTAACTTGGTTGTGTGGCTTACGGGCCCATGTCGCCAACTGGGTGGTATTAGGATATTTTATTCCTCGTCTTTACTCTGGGATTCTAATCTCTCATCTATTCGAGTTTAATAAAATTTACTAACATCGATATTTAGGTTCTCGTTAATTCTATCCACCCGGAGAGCTGGATTCAGTGCGATTTCCCTGACGTTGATCTGATTAGTCTGATAATCATTTTCCTTTCCATTGTTTTGTTTAACCTTTCCTTCCGAGATCGGTTATAATTCTCATTATCTTATGACAACCCTGAATCTCTCTGTTTCAGATGGATCGACTGTTTCCACCGCGGCCTACGACCCAGCTTGTGCGTCGCACTTGGGCTCGTGATGCCCCTGGATTTCCAACTGTTCTGATCGCCCTCCTGAGTAGACTGGGTTACCGCTGGTATCCCGAGTACATGGTCTATGAGGTTTACCGCGAGTTCAACCAGGAACAGTACTATGCGGAAGTTTGGATTTATGATCAGCAGAACAACTCAGACACCGAGCTACACCTTTTTCACGGAATAGGCGTGACGATTGAGATGGCAGTCCATGATGCCGCCTACTCTGCTGTCGTACGTGTCCGAGGAGAGAACAATGCTAACTTGGATGATACTGTGTTTCGGTACATTCCGTATGCACCTGTTGGTGATGCTACTGGATACTACACAGCTATCTGTGCCCCGTACGAGTCTCGACGCTACGACCCGCAGATTCTGATTCAGTGCACTCAGGCTCTGGATCGCACTGTTCGGGCTCTTGCCGTCGAGTTGTTCGCCACTCGAGCACGCTACTACGAGGCTATGACACAGTTGTTACCAGCTGTTCGTGCAGGGATACATCCGGAGTATATTATTTACCCACGCAGGACCGAGATGCCGCCAGGTATTGATTGGCCTACAGTGGGAGGTCACACGCCTGCACGTGGACCTCTTCTTACAGTTCGAGACCGGGTTCTGCATCAGAGTGCACATGGAGCACAGGATCCTGCCGCGACGAACATTCGTCGTCCGCACTTGCAGTTACCCCGTTTCAGTGGTTTTCTCCGACGCTGATGTAGCCTTTGCTATGTCACGTTGTGTACTTCCTTACCACGTGCCTGTGTGCCGCCTAGTGTGTCTCTAGTTTTTCAATTTGCGCCGTTATGCTGCCCGATTTTAACCGACTGTGTATGGATCTGTATGTCTTAAGTGACTAATTTAAGCATCTATTGCACTCTTTCAATAATGTCGAGTTACATCATGTTTATTGTTAAACACTTGCATAAGCTATCGCTAAAATACCCCTGTTGGAATAGCAGGATGGCTGACAACAACCCGCCACCACCGCCACCACCTGATTACATGGCAGCGATGATGCAACAATTTGAACTCAACCGCCAGTTTATGACGGGAATTATGCAGCAATTCCCTCGTCCTGATGCTAATCAGCAGCCACCATCCATTACCTTGCCAGAATTTATGAGACTCAGTCCATCATTTTTCCGCAACACAGTCAACCCACTAGATGCAGATGACTGGCTGCGTGACATCTCCCATGAGATGGAGTCTGCTGGTGTCGCCGAAGTTAACTATGTCACTTTTGCGACTTATCTCCTGAAGGGTCCCGCAGCTCAATGGTGGGCCACTCACCGACAGACTCTGCCGCCTGGTACTGTTGTCACTTGGGCAGAGTTCAAGATTGCTTTCCGAGCCTGCTACATTCCTCTAGCTGTCATAGCTAGGAAGAAGGCCGAGTTCCGTAGCCTTGTTCAAGGAAACAAGACTGTGGAAGTCTATCAACGTGAGTTTCCGGACCTATCTCACTACGCTGAAGAGGACATTCCTACTGATGAACGCAGACAAGAGAAGTTCCGCGAAGGATTGCATCATGATATACAGTTGGTACTGCTTGTTCAAGATTACCCTGATTTCGCCACTTTGGTGAATAAGGCTATTATGGTTGAAACTGGACTTAAGAAGCACAAGGAAGCGTCCAGACGCACCTGTGAGTCAGGCTCATCTTCGGGCTCGTCTTCCCAGAAGCGACGCATCTGGTTTCCCCAAGGCCTGTTCCGTTCAGCAGCTCCTGCAAACAGGCCCTCTTATGCTGCACCACGCCTGCCACCTCCACCACCGAGACAGCCTCTGCCAGCTCCAGCACCTCGAGCTCCAGCACCTCGTCCTGACAGTGGACTATGCTTTAAGTGTGGCAAGCCAGGTCACCGTGCAAGAGATTGTTCTCAGAATCAGAACCAACTGGCTCTTCCTTCTGCTGGCCGTGGAATTCCTCAACAGCGCAACAATAATGCCAGACCTTCTTATGGTCGTGGGCAGTACTACCACGTCAACATGTCTGAAGCTCCAGATCAACCAGATATTGTGATGGGTACACTTCTCGTTAATTCAGTACCTGCATCCGTTTTATTTGATTCAGGAGCATCGCATTCCTTCATGTCAGAACATTTTGCACGCATGCATGACATTAAATGCAAATACATGAACACACCCTTATTGGTACACACTCCCGCGGGTGGTTGCCGAACCTCTGCGGTTAGCTATAATGTTCCCGTTGAAATCGAAGGGTTGGAGTTCAGTGCGTCTCCCATTATTCTGAAATCGTCCAAGATTGACCTTATTCTGGGAATGGATTGGTTGAAGGCCCATTATGCCTCAATCAATTGCGCCACCAAAGTTGTTCACCTCTTGCACCCCTCGAATGAGATGGTGAATTACCATGCTCATATCACTCAGAACGCCGAGGCTCAAATTTATGCCTTGAACGCGTTGAATGCTTCTCCACTTGATGGGATTGAGAACATCCCAGTGGTCTGTGACTTCCTGGATATTTTTCCAGAAGAACTTCCAGGAATACCCCCTGCTAGAGCTGTCGAGTTCGTCATCGACTTGAAGCCTGGCACCACTCCTATTGCGAAGCGTCCTTACAAGATGCCTCCGCACCACCTCATCGAGCTTAAGGAGGAAATTGATAAATCCTTAAGGAAGGGTTTCATTCGCCCTAGTTCCTCTGCCTGGGGAGCATCGTCTCTTTTCGTCAAGAAGAAAGATGGAACGAATAGATTGGTCCAAGATTACCGTCGAATCAACCAGGCAACTATTCAGATCAAATATCCACTTCCCTGGATCAACGATTTATATGACCAACTCGCTGGATCTTCGGTGTTTTCTAAACTCGACTTGAGGTTGGGTTATCACCAGATCCGTGTCCGCGAAGAGGATATTCCGAAGACTGCATTCGTTACCCGTTATGGCTCTTACGAGTACACAGTCATGTCGTTTGGCTTAACAAACGCTCCAGCTACCTTCTCCCGCTTAATGAATTACATATTCATGGATTACCTCGACAAATTCGTCGTGGTATATCTGGATGATATTCTGGTTTATTCGAAGAACAAAGAAGAACATGCTGAGCACCTTCGACTAGTTCTGGAGAGACTTCGAGAGCACCAATTATATGCCAAGTACTCTAAGTGCGAATTCTGGCTTTCTGAGGTAACCTACCTTGGACATGTCATCTCCAAGGATGGTATCGCAGTTAACCCGGAGCGAGTTCAGGCTATTCTTGACTGGACCCCTCCGAAGAATGTCAAGCAAGTCAGAAGTTTCCTCGGGCTTGCAAGTTATTGTCGCCGATTCATCGAAAATTTCTCTAAGATTGCCAAGCCCCTGACTAATCTACTCCACAAAGGCGTTAAGTTTGAGTGGACAGACAAATGTCAGGAAAGCTTCCAGACCCTCAAGGACAAGCTGACATCTGCTCCAGTCCTTGCTCCTCCAGACTCTCGCAAAGATTTTGTGATCTTTTGCGACGCATCTCGCCAAGGACTAGGTTGTGTCCTAATGCAAGAGCGAAGAGTAATTGCCTATGCTTCACGACAACTGCGTCCACATGAAGAGAATTACCCAGTGCATGACCTCGAACTTGCTGCTGTCATTTATGCTTTGAAGCAGTGGCATCATTACCTCCTTGGTAATCGGTGTGAGATTTACACCGATCATCAGAGCTTGAAGTACTTATTCACTCAACCGGAACTTAATCTTCGTCAGCAGCGTTGGTTGGAAACTATCACCGATTATGATTGTGGAATTTCCTACACTCTTGGCAAAGCTAATGTGATGGCTGATGCTCTTTGAGCCGCAAGTCTTATTGCAACAACCTCATGGTTAAACAAGCTCAACCCCAGCTATATGAAGAATTGCACAAGCTGAATCTCTGCATCATCCCGCAAGGTTCTCTTAATAACCTTGTGATACAACCAGACCTTGAGAAGGCTGTCAAGATTGCGCAAGCTAAAGATGCCGAAATTGGCCTAATGAAGAAAGAGCTTCACCTCCAAAAGTACAGGGATTTCTCGATTGCTGAAGATGGAACCTTGTACTTCCGAGACCGCATTGTAGTACCTCGCTTTGAACTGATGACTGACAAAGTCATGAAGGAGGCCCATGATACACCGCTATCTATCCATCCGGGTAGTACCAAAATGTATCGAGATCTTAGTCAAAGGTACTGGTGGTCTAGAATGAAGCAAGATATAGCACGATATGTTGCTGAGTGTGACGTTTGTCGTCGCGTGAAGGCAGAACATCAGAAACCTGCTGGAATTCTGCAACCGCTCCCTATTCCTCTATGGAAGTGGGATAAAGTGCAAATGGACTGCATTACTGGTCTTCCCAAGTCTCAGAAGGGTCACAATGCTATTCTTGTCGTCGTCGATCAACTCTCCAAGGTTGCACACTTTCTACCAGTTAAGGAGACTATTACTGCTAGTCAGTTAGCAGAGCTATATATCTCCAGAATTGTTTCACTCCACGGTATTCCCAAGGAAATCAGTTCAGACCGTGGCAGCATTTTCACTGGCCATTTCTGGGAAAGTTTCCAGAAAGCAATGGGAACTCATATTACTTGGAGTTCAGCTTATCATCCACAATCCCAAGGCCAAGTTGAGCGCGTTAATCAAGTACTTGAAGATATGCTTCGAGCTTGTGTTATATCCTTCGGTAAGAAATGGGAGGAATCTCTCCCGTATGCCGAGTTCTCCTATAACAACAGCTATCAAGCCAGCTTGAAAATGGCCCCCTTTGAGGTTCTTTATGGTCGTAAATGTCGAACCCCTCTGAATTGGTCAGAAACTGGGGAACGATCTCTTGTTGGACCGGACATTATTCAACATGCCGAAGAACAAGTCCGAATTGTCCGGGAGAATCTCAAAGCAGCTCAATACCGTCAGAAGAGTAATTATGATCGTAAGCGATGGGGTGTGATCTATCAACCTGGTGATCAAGCTTATCTTCGTGTCACTCCAATGAAGGGCACACATCGTTTCGGAATCAAGGGCAAGCTAGCTCCTCGCTATATTGGTCCTTTCCGCATCGTGGCTAGACGTGGACAGGTGGCATATAAATTGGAGTTGCCACCGCAATTCTCCCATATTCATGATGTCTTCCACGTGTCGCAACTCCGAAAGTGCTTCAAGGAATCCCCGCACCGTGCAGTGGATCATGAGATGCTGGAGCTACAAGATGATCTTTCCTATAAGGAGCATCCGATCCGCATCCTCGACGAAGCTGAGCGCCGTACTCGTCAGAAGACGACCAAGTTCCTAAAAGTGCAGTGGTCGAATCACACTGAAGATGAAGCCACTTGGGAACGCGAGGATCATCTTCGGGAAGAATATCCCGAACTCTTTCCTTCTACCTCCTGAATTCTCGGGACGAGAATTTCTTTTAGAGGAGGAGAACTTGTAACACCCCCTTGTAATAAGCTCTGTGACACTCTGTTAAAACTGCCAAGTCATGATCATTTGCAGTGCCAAGTCATATGGGTTAATGATCCAATTCAAATTCACATCTGAAAATCAACTCAAATTCAAAAGTGAAATATAAAGTTGGTCCAACTCTGTTGGGAAAATGTTCATTAAATGGCAAATAATCCAGGAACATTTGTAAAATCATCATCAATAAAGTTGGAGTTAGATAAGTGACTCTAACTAGATGAAACAGCACCCAAAACAGCATTATTAATTCATTTAAATCATTACAAATTCAAATGGCTTCCAAATCTGTCCAAACCACTTTTTGGTGAGAGATAATATTGCATTGCAATATTTGGGCCAACTTCCACATTTCTCAAAAGAGCACAAGTGGCCTAATCATTTTGAAACAGAAAAAGGAATAAAAGAAAAGGAAAAAGAGAAATAAGAAAAAGGAAAACGCTACTGTTGGCTGGGCCTAAGTGCACAGTGTGCAGCCCAGTCCAACAGCAGCCCACCTCACCTCCCTCCTCGTGCGTGTCGGCGCGCCCCTGGCCGCGCGCGCCCGCGCCAGCCGGGCGGCGACACGGCGATGGCGCCGACGCCACCGACAGCCAGAGGATAAGGGGAGAGCCCGAGCCATCCCCCCTGGCCACCCCGTTCACTCTCCCCTCTCCTCCCTCGCTCGCTCCGCCCCTCGCTCCCTCCCACATCCGGCCACCGAGCGCCGTCGTCGCCGCACTTCGCCATTTGCCGTGGCCACCAGCGGTCCCGCGCTCGTCCACCGTGCCGGTCAGCTCTGCCGTCGTCTTCTTCATCTAATGGAGGATACGGGTGGAGCCGAGGGGCCCCGGTGACGCTGCACGAAGCCGCCCCCTTCCGCTTCGGCTCCGGCGATCTTCCTCGTCTCCGGCGCGCACTGCTGCTACTAATCTGTCACCGGGCCACCGTGCGCCTTCACTGTGAGCCACTCCTCCCTCCTCATCTCTCTGTGGCTCCGCACGAACGCGCTGGCAGCTCCTCCACGCGAACCCGAGCCCGTCGCCGCGAAGCCCATCGCCGGCAAGCCTCCGGTGACCCAACGAGCTCGGGGTCGAGTCGAACACACTCACCGCATCGCGTAGAGCACGCCTAGGCCTCGCGCTCGAGCTACTGCGCGCCGTAGTTTCGATTCCATCGAGCTCCCGAATGCGCCGCCGCTTTTGCTCGTCGCCGGCGCCGTTTCCGGCCAAGTCCGGCTGCGCCACCGCCACGGTTGGACGCGGCGTTGAACGCCCATTCGAAAGAACCAACCCACGGCTCGAACCGAGCTCTGTAGCGCAAATCCGAGCGGCTCCGGCGATGCGCCGCCGCGATTTTGGTCGCCGGCGCAACTCCGGCGCCGGCCGCCGACGTGGCTGCCACGTGGGACACCCCTGGGTCACTACCAGTGGGTCCCACGGGTCCAGTTGACCGCGCTAACCGGAGTCAACGCGCTGACGTGGCAGCACAGTGCCACTGACGTGTGGGCCCTGGCGACTAATTAAACTAATTAAGCATTTAATTAAATAAAGTTAATTAGATTAGCCTAATGTCTCACTGACAAGTGGGGCCCGTCCCCTAATTAACCCTGAAATTAAAATTAGCCCACTGTTAAAATAACAGAGGCTGACATGTGGGTCCCACTGGACCCACATGTCATATTTGACTAGTCAGCGCCACTGTTACATGCTGACATCATCCTCACGCAATGCTGACATCATCAGGCACTGTTCTGGATAATGTTGAGTTTATTAAATAAATAAATTCCAGAAATTCAAATAATCTTTAAAAATTAATAAATTTTAAACCATAGCTCGGATCGAAAAAGTTAAAACATGAAAGTTGCTCAGAACGACGAGCCGAGTCTGATCGTGCCATCTGTTTCTCCATCGAAACCCCCTACGTAGAAGAACTCGTAACTCCGGACCCGTATCCGGTAGATGAATAGTGCACACACGTCGGATATGAAATCCCAGATTAATTCTAAAAATAACTAAAATGACTTAGATGCATAATTAGGCAACCCTGCACTGCATCATAGCATCACACGCACCGTATTGCATTTGTTTGCATTATGTTTACCTATTTCTTCCCCCTCTTCTCTCTCGGTAGACCCCGACGTTGACGTAGCTCCCGAGGCAGATGCCGCACAGGAGTACGACTACGTCCCCGGGATACCACTGAAGACCTTGTCCTTGCCCCGGAGCAAATAGGCAAGCACCCCCATTTTGAGCATGCCTATATCGCCTATTCCCTTCTCTCTTATGCTTGCATTAGAACTGCTACTGCTACTGTTTTCCTATATCTGCTGCATAGCCTGATTATTGTACCCTGCCTTGTTACCTTTCTAGTTATCCTAGACTGCTTAGTATAGGCTGGGTAGAAACACGACAGAGACCCCCACTTGATCCCTACTGCCCCGCTGGATATCAGAAGACCCGATCAACGGGATTGAAGACTAGAACCTGGCACCGCACATCACTTCCCCTTAGTTGCCGACACTGCTGGGTTACCGTCGAGTGCCGAGGGTGATACCTCGTCAGCACTTCTGATGTTAACCTTGTAGGTTAGTTACTCGGTCGTGGTAAGCGAGGGTGATTCCTCCTACACCACCCCCGATAATGACATCGTCGCGCAACTCCTCAAGTGTGGACCTCGAGGGTGATTCCTCCTTCGTTCACCTTGATGATAACATCGAGTGGGAATTCCATCGAGGGTGATCCCTCAGGGTTCCCCCTTGGTGTTGGACACACGGATACCATTGATACTGTGACTTGCACTGAACCATGATACTAAAGACGGGTCGGCCCTGAGGGGTACCTGCGCGAGCTTAGTGCGAAGTGATGTGGATTCGGGTTGACCTGGATGGTGCCCGCGAGATAACTACGAGGCGTGGCCGGGCATTCTTAGCCCTTGCCGCAAGTCCTCGAGACGGGGTGACGGGGTCACATCGATCGTGAGTCTCTGCTCGTTTCCGCGCGCTCCTAACCCACTACGGTTTGGATATTTGATCCGAGGGGCCTCTGGCCCGATAGCACTAACCATCACGTGGGCATAGTATGGGTGTTCTGCGTCGTATACATCAGCCGAAGCTTGTTTGACGTCAGTAAGGAGCGGCGCATGCCGAGTTGGACTGGGAACGCAACCGCGCTTGTATAAGGGGTTGCTAGGTCTACTCTCGGTGGCCCCGTAACGTGGAGGAGTTCCCGGGGCGATGGCCCAAGACCCCTGGGGGCATAGGTTTAGTCCGGCGTGCTGACCTCTCTTATAAGCCTAGGTCGGGTTGCGGCGTGTTGCTTAGCCGAGGCCGGGCATGACCCAGAAAAGTGTGTTTGGCCGGAGTTAAGCGAGCGTGGTGGGTAAGTTGGTGCACCCCTGCAGGGAAGAAACTTCTATCGATAGCCTGTCCTAGGGTAACGGACACTCGGAGTTGTATCCCGATCGGTACAACTAGAACATGTGATGAGAACTGGATAGTACGGCTCTGGGATTGCTTTCTCGCAGGGAGTTGAGAAAGGATCTCAGGTCGAGGTTGATGATACTACTACTACTACTTTACATTATGTTCATCTGTTCTCTTCTATTGCTGCAAGACTGTCGAAGATTGTTGAAGATGCTAGTCTTCGATAGGACTAGGCTTCCCCCTCTATTCTGGCATTTCTGCAGCCCAGTCCACATATACAGCCCCCTTTGAAAATGATGCATATGTAGTGTAGATCCTTGTTTGCTGAGTACTTCGGATGAGTACTCACGTTTGCTTTATTTTCTTTTTCCCCCATATTCCATTTGATGCCTCCAGACGACGGAGCCCCTGAGCCAGACGCCCCAGCCGACGACCAGTACTACTACCCGCCTGGCGAGTACTACTACTACGAGGAGCCGTTTGACGACCAGGAGTAGGATCGGAGGGTCCAGGGCAGGAGGCCTACGCCTTTCGATCGTAGCTTTTATTTTACCCCCGCCTCTGTGAAGGCTTGACTCTCTCTGTAATATATCTGTACCCAGATATCTAATGCTTCCGCTGACGCTTGTATGCCATCGAGCTATGTATTCGAGCCCTCGAGGCCCTGGCTTGTAATATTAAGCTTGTATGACTTTATTTATGTTTTAGAGTTGTGTTGTGATATCTTCAAGTGAGTCCTTATGCTTGATCGTGCGCATTTGCGTGTATGATTAGTGCACGATTAAGCCGGGGTCGTCACAGGAGGCATCACCCTCGCTGGGTTCACACTTGAGGTGTTGTACGACGGCGACGTTATCGGAAGCGGTGAAGGAGGAATCACCCTCGATGACCACGACCGAATAGCTACTCTACAGAGTTAATATCAGAAGTGCTACAAGAGGTTTCACCCTAGGCACTCGATAGTAACGCTGCAGTGTCGTTACAACTAAGGGGGGTGATGTGCGGTGCCGGGGCCTGGTCTTCAATCCCGTTGATCGGGTCTTCTGATAATCCAGTGGGGCAGTCGGGACAAGTAGGGTTACTGATAGGTCTCTACCCAGCCTATACTAGACAGTTTAGGATAAGCAGGTAAGGTTTCAATAGCAGGTTACAATAAATAGGCTATGCATCAGAATAGGTAAAGCAGTAGCAGCAGCAATTCTAATGTAAGCATGAGAAAATAGAATGGGCGGTATCGGTATGCTCAAAAAGGGGGTGCTTACCTGGTTGCTCGACGGCAAGGGCAAGGTCGTTAATGGTGTCTTCGGTCTCCGGAGCTGCGTCGGTCTCGGGGACTGCGTCGGGGTCTAACGAGAAAGAAGAGGGGGAGGAAACAGTATAAATACACAGCAAACATTAGCAACACAATGTACGACATGACAAAATGTAGTGCCGGGTGTGTCCTAACGTGTGGTTGCATGTCACTGAGGAAGGAGGAAAACCATCCGGGAGTGTTTTCCCGGTTCCGGACATTTGTCAGACAGATGACCGGAGGGGAGCGGTTCCATGTTCGGATAGTTAGGGACATGTGACGGACGAACGGACGGCATATTCGGATTCGTCTCGTCGTTCTGAGCAACTTTCATGTACAAAGTTTTTCGATCCGACTTACGGTTTATTTTCTATTAATTTTCAAAGTTTTAAACAGTTATTTGGAATTTCCTGAAAATTGGCTGTCTGAGAATCGCTCAGTTTTAACACCACTTAGCTGTTTTTCGAAGGCTATAACTGTTGTTCTGTCCATCCTATGGCTTAGTGCCCTTTACCAATTTTTATCATCTTTCAGTGATCTACATGACAGTATCATTGAAATCCATGTTAGAGTTCAGTTGCTTGATCGAAACTGCATTTGAAAAGTGCCACTTGAAGTTAATTCCAGAAACTGTTAAAATATACGAACATAGGATTTTGTGATTTTCATAGGATTTAATTCTTACATCTTTTGAATTTGGTCCAATGGGATGTTTTGAACCTTGTCAAGTGTACTACCTGCCCGCATGAATTTTACTCATATTAGGACTCGTCTGGTTGCTGTTTTGTTGCTGTCAAAAGAGGCAGTCAACGCCACAGCAGCAAACCTAGCTACTGCTACAGTAACTGAATGTTACTGTAGCAGTGCAGCACAGCAGCACGCAGCAGCTAGCAGGAGCATCCACAGCAGCAGAGCAGCGGCAGCAAAGTAGCAGCGGCACAGGAGCTGCAAGCGGTAGCAGCGGCAAGCAGCCACGCAGCAGCAGTGGGAGCCGGCGACAGCAGGAGCACGCGGACGCGCGCGTGGACATGGCCAAGTGCAGGTGAGCGCGCACGCAGACGCAGGGCCATGGCGAGCTACGGGGGACGGCAAATGGTGACCAAATCGACAACGGGGAGAGGGGGCTTCGAAAGAGGAGCTCACAGCAGTTCCAACGGAGGCGACGGCGAGGCCGGAGGTGGACCGGAGACGAGGCAAACGACGATGGCGGCCGGCGATGTACGCGAAGGACTTGAGCTCGATGGCGAGCGTGCAGGCCTTCCCGGCTTGATTCAATGGTAGGGGACGAAGGAGACGACGACGAGGATGCTTCGGAATAACTTGTTACGGCGCGGGGAGCACGGTGGCTGCGATGGCAACGATGGCCATGGCGTACGCGAGCTCGGGCGAGCGGGCGCGTCGAGGGAGAGCGAGGCGCTGCGCGAGGAGGAAGGGGGGAGAGGCAGGGGCGTCCTAGGGTTCGAGAGGGAGGGGCGCCGTCGTCTTGTAGGCGAGGGGGAGCCGGCCGATGGCTGCCACCGCGGCCATGGCGCCGTGGATGGCTGCCACGGCCCCCCTCCTGTTCCTGTAGCGGGGGAAGGAGGTAAGTGGGGTGGGCCGGCTGGGCTGCCCACCTACCAGATGGGCCAAAAGCCAAGGGGGTTTTCCCTTTTGTTTCTTTTTTTTATTTTTATTTTATCTTTTCTTTTTCTGTTTTCATATTTAGCTAATGTTTTATGTTAATTTTAGCTAACAAATGAGTTTAGTTAAAAGTGCAATTTAGCACAGTAACATTAGGCAATATTTGGAGTATGTATAATAAGTTCCAAACATTTTTGAATTGTTTACATATTTATTTAAATTGAGATGGTTCGATTAAAAGCTTTATGGTTCAGTTAAAATAGCTTAGGGGCATTTTATCATGCTAAAAAAATGTTTATTCTTTCATGAAAATTTGGTAGTGAATATTTTCAACCTAAGGAACATTTTTAAATTTACTGTTTTATAAAATTATAATTTGACTTGGCATTTGAATCTGGATTTGAGTTTGGTTTGGGTGATGATTAGCAAAATAATTTTGATGACTTGGCAGTCATCAACAGGGGTTTACTGCAGCTTAATTATCCGGGCGTTACAAATCTCCTCCACTACAAGAAATCTCGTCCCGAGATTTAAGTGGGAAAATAAAGAGTAACTCTGGGAGAACTAACCCTTGCGAGGTCGATTAGCTTGTGGACAATTCAGGGAGTGTGGCAGAAGTATCTCTCGAGTTGAAACTAAAGAAAACATCGAGAGCAAAGTAAGAAGGTACAATAGGAAGTTTCAAGCAAATGGACAAACGATCGATACCTGAAGAGAGTGTGAGAAGGGGGTTCAGAGCATCGGGAATAGATTATCTCTTGGAGGGTGGCTCGTGACATGATACGAAGCCAAATGCAAGAATATTTCGGAATCAAGGTTATACAGGAGAGTCTGGTTCCGACCCTGTGGAACTGTGGGGGGTGTCGATCAAAAGTAGGGAGAATGGTGGCATCTTACCAGTCAGGACAACAAGGTATGTCAGAGGTTAGTCTGTCAGTTATGTCGGTAACAACATCGGTACCAAGGGCGAGGGACAAAGAGAACCATTTTCCTGCTCGTTAAAACGAGGCGGCCCAACAGGCAAAGTTCTCGTCCATCGGGGGTTACCAGAATGTCATCAACAATAGTAACAGGGTCTCACTGACAAGGTTGTACATCGAGGTGTTTTCATAAGCAGAGAATTAATACTGCTTAGGTCATATAGATCACAAGAAAGGTTAAACAAACCAATGGAAAGGAAAAGTGATTAGTATACTAATCAGAACAATGGAAAGGAAATGTGTTTACACACAAGAATTGGGGTATATCCTTCCCAAGGAAAAGCGGAGCATGATATACATGAAAGGACAGCAAGTCCAAAAGCACTTAGATAATGGGGGCGAGGAAAGAATTATGGTATTACCCATACAACGGTGTTTGGATAATCGATCAAGAAACAATTAGTATTGCGCTGCCAATGTTCTTGTTGATATTCGGAATACCCCTGTCATGCTTCGAGGTAGCATTAACATGGTGTTTCAAACAAAGATTGAATCTGAAGGTCACAAGAAGTATCAAGGAACAATTTCAAGAAAAGCAAGGGGCTCAAGGTATAGCCAAAACATGACCAAGTCTGTGTTGGCAGGAAGCAAGGATGTGGTCGATGATATCGCAAATCAACGAGGGGCAAGGATGGTATTTCTCATCATGAATTCGACTTATATCTTGGAAGGGCTTACAATATTGATGATGATCACGACACATTTGTCGAGAGGTTTAAAGAAGATGAAAGCGATCAGTAGGATGATCAAGGCAGAAGGAGTGAGGTTCATATTGTGTAAGCAAAACGATATGATGATGAAAGTTTGACACGGGGTTAGCCCATTATCTGAAATGTGCACCGGGAAGGAGGACCCGGTAGCAAGGTTAGGATTAGCACGATAATTATGTAGCCGATCAGGCTAGGAATGGCATGATGGAGTAGTAAACTTCCCAGCAACAATACTAGGGTTATTGATTCACCGAGCGGAATCGATTCATTGTTCGGTGGTCTCGGTTGACGACAACCCAGAACCCGTGGAGTGACTATGTCAGGGAAAAGTATCACTCCATCGGAAAATTCATAGAACGTGGTACGATAGGATGATATCCTCGAGATATTAGGGGGTTAATACTCGAGGTAGTTCAGTACAGAGGTTGGACAGGTGAATTGATCTGCAGAAGACAAGTATTTTAACTTGTCCGGGAAATGGAATCAAGGAGAAAATACGGTTGGAACCACGATTGCAGAGGATAAATTCACAGATACAAGATAAACTTATTCCAAGGAAATAAGTATTTTTACGAGCAGCTTCCATGATAAGTTCTACATCGGGTCCATGGGCATGAACGCAAAAGTTCAAGGTCGACTCCCACTTCTTCAATGCATAACCTTTCATTCACTCCTCATTTTCGAAGAAATTGTAGTGCTGAAGATTTATCTGGTGAAGCACCAGAAGGGTATGACGCGTAGAATTTTCTGGGTTCTCGGTGATGGTAGAAGCATAGATACAACCCATCGGGACATTATACGAATCCCTACAACCATCAACCAAAGCAAGGGATGCGAGTTCAAAAGCAGAGTATCGAAGTCAAAGCAGATGATACCATTTACTGGCGGTACTAAATACCAAGGGACGAGCTCATAAGATGTTTGAATATGAAGGATACTGTCGGATATTAATCCAACAAAAGATCAGGTAGACGACAAAGGATCTGACGTGAGTAGCGATACTCAACCAGAAGGAGAAGAAATGCAAGGGCATCGGTTTATGGAAACATCTGAATAATTCGATGCTTAAATGCGAAGGGTTTATGATTCCAAAATCGGGGAATCAGAGGCAGAGGCTCTAATAAAAAGATGAGTATGTTGAATAGAATTAGATGGCCAATCAATCAAGGATTGATTTACCGAGAACCAGTTCGTGTCCAGAATGATGTCAGAGCCGGAAGGATGAATTAGTAGGAAACAACTGATGATAGGGATTATTCTCATTCATATTGAATCAATAGACTTGGAATGACAATGACAAGGGATGTTAATGAATATTGCCGGACATATGGTGTTAACCATAATGTAGATGGGCAAGACTTTCCAACTAATAGGTTGCAGAGAATTTTAGGGGGGATCAAATAGCATTTCAGAGTATTTGGGAACCACATGAACAACTGGGGATGAACGGACCTCGGGTAAGTATGAGGATTTATTCGTAGGTGTGTTCAGACGGAGAGGAACTGCAAGGCAGTAGGTTCAGAGAATTCTCAAAATGTCGGATAGTATTTCGATATGTCGGATAGAACCCGAGAGTAACTGGAACGAATATATGAACGATAGTTGTAAGTAGTTATCCATCGGAGTTTATCGGTGGTCAGGAACTGCAAAGCAGTGGGCACAGGGTCTCGGGAAACATCGAGAAGTATCTTCAGAGTCTTCTGATGTAGCAGACGATCATCTGTGGAGAAGGGGCTCTCCGGGATGAAGTGGTTACGAGAACCTAATGTAGTTAGTAAATTCATTTAACCCGAATAGAAGAGAGATCAGAGTCCCAGAGTATAGACAAGGAATAAAAGATCCTAATACCACCCAATTGGCGACATGGGCCCGTAAGCCACACAGCCAAGTTAGTAAATTAGTTTTTTTATGTCAAGACTCAACTTCAACCAAGGAATTGGAAGGGGGCTTCCTACAGGCAGTCGGCTCTGATACCAATTTGTGACGCCCCCGGCTCAATCGTGCACTAATCATACACGCAAAGGCACACGATCAAGCCTAAGGACTCACGGGAAGATATCACAACACAACTCTAAAACATAAATAAAGTCATACAAGCTTTATATTACAAGCCAGGGCCTCGAGGGCTCGAATACATAGCTCGATGGCATACAAGCGTCAGCGGAAGCATCAGATATCTGAGTACAGATATAAAAGAGAAACAGAAAGACCTTTAGGAAGGCGGGGCAAAATAAAACACTACGATCGAAAGGCGCAGGCCTCCTGCCTGGGACCCTCCGATCCTACTCCAGGTCGTCAGCCAACTCGTAGCAGTATCCACCCTCGGGGTGGTAGTAGTAGTAGATTGACGGGGCATCTGTCTCAGGGGGCTCCATCCTCTGGTCACGACAAACTGATATGGGGAGAAAAGGAAAACAAAGCAACCGTGAGTACTCAGAAGTACTCAGCAAGCAAGGATCTACACTACATATGCAACATTTTCAAAGAGAGGCTGTATATGTGGACTGGGCTGCAGAAATGCCAGAATAGAGAGAAGGCCTAGTCCTATCGAAGACTAGCATCTTCAGCGGTCTTGCAGCAATAGAAGAGAGTAGGACAGTACAATATAATGTAGCAGTAATGATATCAACCTCACCAAGAGATCCTTTCTCGACTCCCTGCGAGAAAGTAATCCCAGAGCCATACAGTCATCAATCTCGTCCTGAGATCCCTTCTCGACTCCCTGCGAGAAGCAATCCCAGAGCCACATATCCAGGTATCATCACAGGTATCTAGTTCTAATTGTATCGATCGGGATACAACTCCGAGTATCCTTTACCGTAGGACTGGCTATCGATAGATGTGTTCTTCCCTGCAGGGGTGCACCAACTTACCCAACACGCTCGATTAACTCCGGCCGGACACACTTTCCTGGGTCATGCCCGGCCTCGGCCAAACGATACACCGCAGCCCTACCTACAGCTCAGCAGAGAGGTCCCCGCCGGTCTACATCCTAAGCGCTCAGGGGTCTTGGGCCGTCGCCCTATGCACTCCGGATCGTTGCGAGCAGGGTGGATACCAGCGCCAACGGCACGATCCGACCCGGCCACAATGCTGAACTGGACGTCTGATAGAACTGTCGGCTGATGCTACGATGCAGAACGCCCATACTATGCCCACGTGATGGTTAGTGCTATCAGGCCAGAGGCCTGCTCGGATCAAATATCCAAATCGTTAGTGGACTAGGGCTTGCGGTAACAAGCAGAGACTCACGAAAGATGTGACCCCGTCGCCCCGTCTCGAGGACTTGCTGCAAGGGCTAAGAATGCCCGGCCATGCCTCGTATTCATCACTCGGGCACCATACAGGCAAGCCGTCTTCACATTACACGCGGGTACCCCTCAGGGTCGACCCGCCTATCCAAGTAACGGTGTAAAGTCCATGTATCCGTGTGTCCATAACATCAGGGGAATCCGAGGTATCACCCTCGTTGAATTCCCACTCGATGTATCCGTCAAGGTGAACTCAGAAGCGGTGAAGGAGGAATCACCCTCGATGACCATGACCAAATAGCTACTCTACAGAGTTAACATCAGAAGTGCTACAAGAGGTTTCACCCTGGGCACTCGATAGTAACGCTGAAGTGTCGTTACAACTAAGGGGGTGATGTGCGGTGCCGGGGCCTGGTCTACAATCCCGTTGATCGGGTCTTCTGATAATCCAGCGGGGCAGTCGGGACAAGTGGGGTCACTGATAAGTCTCTACCCAGCCTATACTAGACAGTTTAGGAAAAGCAGGTAAGGTTTCAATAGCAGGTTACAATAAACAGGCTATGCATCAGAATAGGTAAAGCAGTAGCAGCAGCAATTCTAATGCAAGCATGAGAAAATAGAATGGGCGGTATCGGTATGCTCAAAAAGGGGGTGCTTGCCTGGTTGCTCGGCGGCAAGGGCAAGGTCGTTAATGGTGTCTTCGGTCTCCGGAGCTGCGTCGGTCTCGAGGACTGCGTCGGGGTCTAACGAGAGAGAAGAGGGGGAGGAAACAGTATAAATACACAGCAAACATGAGCAACACAATGTACGACATGACAACATGCAGTGCCGGGTGTGTCCTAACGTATGGTTGCACGTCACTGTGGAAGGAGGAAAACCATCCGGGAGTGTTTTCCCGGTTCCGGACATTTGTCAGACAGATGACCGGAGGGGAACGGTTCCATGTTCAGATAGTTAGGGACGTGTGACGGACGAACGGACGGCGTATTCGGATTCGTCTCGCCGTTCTGAGCAACTTTCATGTACAAAGTCTGAGAATTTTCAAAGTTTTAAACAGTTATTTGGAATTTCCTGAAAATTGGTTAAGTCTGAGAATCGCTAAGTTTTAACACCACTTAGCTGTTTTTCGAAGGCTATAACTGTTGTTCTGTCCATCCTATGGCTTAGTTCCCTTTACCAATTTTTATCATCTTTCAGTGATCTACATGACAGTATCATTGAAATCCATGTTAGAGTTCAGTTGCTTGATCGAAACTGCATTTGAAAAGTGCCACTTGAAGTTAATTCCAGAAACTGTTAAAATATACGAACATAGGATTTTGTGATTCTCATAGGATTTAATTCTTACATCTTTTGAATTTGGTCCAATGGGATGTTTTGAACCTTGTCAAGTGTACTACCTGCCCGCATGAATTTTACTCATATTAGGACTTGTCTGGTCGCTGTTTTGTTGCTGTCAAAAGAGGCAGTTAACGCCACAGCAGCAAAGCTAGCTACTGCTACAGTAACTGAATGTTACTGTAGCAGTGCAGCACAGCAGCTAGCAGGAGCAGCCACAGCAGCGGAGCAGCGGCTTAAGCAGCGGCAGCGGCAGCAAAGTAGCAGCGGCACAGGAGCAGCAAGCGGTAGCAGCGGCAAGCAGCCACGCAGCAGCAGTGGGAGCCGGCGACAACAGGAGCACGCGGACGCGCATGTGGACATGGCCAAGTGCAGGTGAGCGCGCACGCGGACGCAGGGCCATGGCGAGCTACGGGGGACGGCAAATGGCGACCAAATTGACAACGGGGAGAGGGGGCTTCGAAAGAGGAGCTCACAGCAGTTCCAACGGAGGCGACGGCGAGGCCGGAGGTGGACCGGAGATGAGGCAAACAACGATGGCGGCCGGCGATGTACGCAAAGGACTCGAGCTCGATGGCGAGCGTGCAGGCCTTCCCGACTTGATTCAATGGTCGGGGACGAAGGAGACGACGACGAGGATGCTTCTGGACAACTTGTTACGGCGCGGGGAGCACGGTGGCTGCGATGGCGACGACGGCCATGGCGTACGCGAGCTCGGGCGAGCGGGCGCGTCGAGGGAGAGCGAGGCGCGGCACGAGGAGGAAGGGGGGAGAGGCAGGGGCGTCCTAGGGTTCGAGGGGGAGGGGCGCCGTCGTCTTGTAAGCGAGGGGGAGCCGGCCGATGGCTGCGACCGCGGCCATGGCGCCGTGGATGGCTGCCACGGCCCCCCTCCTGTTCCTGTTGCGGGGGAAGGAGGTAAGTGGGGTGGGCCGGCTGGGCTGCCCACCTACCAGATGGGCCAAAAGCCAAGGGGGTTTTCCCTTTTGTTTCTTTTTTTTATTTTTATTTTATCTTTTCTTTTTCTGTTTTCATATTTAGCTAATGTTTTATGTTAATTTCAGCTAACAAATGAGTTTAGTTAAAAGTGCAATTTAGCACAGTAACATTAGGCAATATTTGGAGCATGTATAATAAGTTCCAAACATTTTTGAATTGTTTACATATTTATTTAAATTGAGATGGTTCGATTAAAAGCTTTATGGTTCAGTTAAAATAGCTTAGGGGCATTTTATCATTCTGAAAAAAAAATGTTTATTCTTTCATGAAAATTTGGTAGTGAATATTTTCAAACTAAGGAACATTTTTAAATTTACTGTTTTATAAAATTATAATTTGACTTGGAATTTGAATCTGGATTTGAGTTTGGTTTGGGTGATGATTAGCAAAATAATTTTGATGACTTGGCAGTCATCAACAGGGGTTTACTGCAGCTTAATTATCCGGGCGTTACAACGGGCTCCGCCGTGCTTCTGGGAACCCCAGTCAGCGCGCGCGCTCTTCTTTTCGACTCGGGCGAGCCACTAGACTCGATCCCGAGCTCGCCGTTTTTGGTCCGCCGCCATCGCTCGCCGTTGCCGTCGTTCCGGCCACCCCCGGGTCCGACCACCACCACCACGCGATGCGGCTCGCCGCGCCCGTTCTAATGGGCCAAACCACAGCCCCCGGGATGCCCTGTGGGCGAATCCCGAGCCTCGCCGGCACGCTCCGCCGCATTCGGGCTCGCCGGAGCAACTCCGGCGGCCGGCTCCGACGTGGCACGCGGGCCCCAGCCCCAGTGTTACTGACCACAGGCCCCATTGGGCCCCGTTGACCAGTCAGCGTGCTGACTGGGCACGATGCCCACTAACATGCGGGCCCCAGCGCCTAATTAACCCTAATTCAAATTTAAACTAATTGTAATTAGTATAAGACACTGACAGGTGGGTCCCGCTAGTTGATTAGGATTAGATTAGTTAATTTAACTCTGTTAATTAGTCCAGTCACTCACCAGTGGGACCCACTGGTCAGGTTTGACCTGGTCAGCCCTACTGTTGACTGCTGATGCAATGCTTATGTCTTGCTGACGTCACCATGTACTGTTTTGGATAATGTTGAATAATTTAATTCTGTTAATTCCAGAAAATAATTAAATATTTAGAAAATCATATAAAATAAACCGTAGCTCGGATCGAAAAACTTTGTACATGAAAGTTGCTCAGAATTTCGAGATGAATCCGAATACGCGCTTCGTTCATCCGTCACACGTACTTAACTACCCGAACATGGAACCGTTCCCCTCCGGTCATCTGTCTGACACATGTCCGGAACGGGGAAAACATTCCTCGATGTTTTCCCTCTTCACCTATATCATGTAGCACCGCGTCAGAACACCCCTAGCTCTGCGTATTGTCATGTCATGCTCTTGTTTGCTTTATATTTACTGTTTCTTACCCCTCTTCTCTCTCGGTAGACCCCGACACCGACGTCGTCCCCTAGACCGACGCAGCTCCGGAGACCGACGACACCTTTGACGACCTTGCCCTTGCCGCCGAGCAACCAGGCAAGCACCCTCCCTTGAGCATACCGATATCGCCTATTCTTTCTCTCTCATGCTTGCATTAGAATTGCTGCTGCTACTGCTTTACCTATTCTGATGCATAGCCTATTTATTGTAACCTGCTATTGATAATTACCTACATATCCTAAACTGCTTAGTATAGGCTGGGTAGAGACCTATCAGTGACCCCACTTGTCCCGACTGCCCCGCTGGATTATCAGAAGACCCGATCAACGGGATTGAAGACAGGCCCCGGCACCGCACATCACCCCCTTGGTTGTACGACACTGCATCGTTACCATCGAGTGCTGAGGGTGATACCTCGTATAGCACTCCTGATGTTAACTCTGTAGAGTAGCTATTCGGTCGTGGTCATCGAGGATGATTCCTCCTTCACCACTTCCGATAACGATGCTGTCGTGCAACACATCAAGCGTGAACCCATCGAGGGTGATTCCTCCGAGTTCACCTTAATGGATACATCAAGTAGGAATCCAATGAGGGTGATACCTCGGATTCCCCGGATGTTATGGACACACGGATACTTGGACTTTACACTGTTACTTGGAAAGGCGGGTTGACCCTGAGGGGTACCCGCGTGAGCCTAAGTGTCCAGTGTTGTGGAGACGGGTTGACCTGGAGGTTGCCCAAGATATGAATACGAGGCGTGGTCGGGCATTCTTGGCCATTGCCGCAAGTCCTCGAGACGGGGCGACGGGGTCACATCTTTCGTGAGTCTCTGCTCGTTACCGCAAGCCCTAGTCCACTAACGATTTGGATATTTGATCCGAGCTGGCCTCTGGCCTGATAGCACTAACCATCACGTGGGCATAGTATGGGCGTTCTGCATCGTAGCATCAGCCGAAAGCTCTGTCAGACGTCTAGTTCAGCCTTGCGGCCGGGACGGACCGGCGCCCTCCTGGTGCCTGGCTTCATCCTGCTCGCAACGACCCGGAGTGCACAGGGCGATGGCCCAAGACCCCTGAGCGCTTAGGATGTAGACCGGCGGGGACCTCTCTGCTGAGCTGTAGGTAGGGCTGTGGTGTATCGTTCGGCCGAGGCCGGGCATGACCCAGGAAAGTGTGTCCGGCCGGAGTTAATCGAGCGTGTTGGGTAAGTTGGTGCACCCCTGCAGGGAAGAACACATCTATCTATAGCCGGTACTACGGTAAAGGACACTCGGAGTGAAGGAAATATGCCCTAGAGGCAATAATAAAGTTATTATTTATTTCTTTATTTCATGATAAATATTTATTATTCATGCTAGAATTGTATTAACCGGAAACTTAGTACATGTGTGAATATATTGACAAACAGAGTGTCCCTAGTATGCCTCTACTTGACTAGCTCGTTAATCAAAGATGGTTAAGTTTCCTAGCCATGGACATGTGTTGTCATTTGATGAATGGGATCACATCATTAGGAGAATGATGTGATGGACAAGACCCATCCGTTAGCTTAGCATAATGATCGTTAAGTTTATTGCTATTGCTTTCTTCATGACTTATACATGTTCCTATGACTATGAGACTATGCAACTCCCGAATATCGGAGGAACACTTAGTGTGCTATCAAACGTCACAACGTAACTGGGTGATTATAAAGATGCTCTAAAGGTGTCTTCGAAGGTGTTTGTTGAGTTGGCATAGATCGAGATTAGGATTTGTCACTCCGAGTATCGGAGAGGTATCTCTGGGGCCTCTCGGTAATGCACATCATATGAAGCCTTGCAAGCAATGTGACTAATGAGTTAGTTACGGGATGATGCACTACGGAACGAGTAAAGAGACTTTCCGGTAACGAGATTGAACTAGGTATGATGATACCGACGATCGAATCTCGGGCAAGTAACATATCGATGACAAAGGGAACAACGTATATTGTTATGCAGTTTGACCGATAAAGATCTTCGTAGAATATGTAGGAGCCAATATGAGCATCCAGGTTCCGCTATTGGTTATTGATAGGAGATGTGTCTCGGTCATGTCTACATAGTTCTCAAACCCGTAGGGTCCGCACGCTTAACGTTCGATGACGATTTGTATTATGAGTTATGTGATTTGATGACCGAAGTTTGTTCGGAGTCCCGGATGAGATCGGGGACATGACGAGGAGTCTCGAAATGGTCGAGAGGTAAAGATTCATATATTGGAAGGCTATATTCGGACATCGGAAAGGTTCCAAATGATTCGGGTATTTTTCGGAGTACCGGGGAGTTACGGGAATTCACCGGGAGAAGTAATGGGCCTTATTGGGCCATACGGAAAAGAGGAGGCAGCAGCCAGGAGGTGCCCGCCCCCCCAAGCCCTTTCCGAATTGGGCAAGGGGTTGGGGGCGCGGCCCCCCTCTCCCTTCCTTTCCCCCTCTCCCTTTTGGTGGAATCCTACTAGGACTTGGAGTCCTAGTAGGACTCCCCTCTTGGGCGCGCCCTAGGAGCCGGCCGGCCCTCCCCTCCTCCCTCCTTTATATACGTGGGGAAGGGGGCACCCTAGAACACACAAGTTGATTGTTTAGCCGTGTGCGGTGCCCCCCTCCACAGATTTCCACCTCGGTCATATTGTCGTAGTGCTTTAGCGAAGCCCTGCGCCGGTAACTTCATCATCAGCGTCACCACGCCGTCGTGCTGACAAAACTCTCCCTCGGCCTCAGCTGGATCAAGAGTACGAGGGACATCACCGAGCTGAACGTGTGCAGATCGCGGAGGTGCCGTGCGTTCGGTACTTGGATCGGTTGGATCGTGAAGACGTTCGACTACATCAACCGCGTTACTAAACGCTTCCGCTTTCGGTCTACGAGGGTACGTGGACACACTCTCCCCGCTCGTTGCTATGCTTCTCCTAGATAGATCTTGCGTGATCGTAGGATTTTTTTTTTAAACACTACGTTCCCCAACAGTGGCATCCGAGCCGGGTCTATGCGTAGATGTTATATGCATGAGTAGAACACAAAGAGTTGTGGGCGATAATAGTCATACTGCTTACCAGCATGTCATACTTTGATTCGGCGGTATTGTTGGATGACGCGGCTCAGACCGACATTATGCGTACGCTTACGCGAGACTGGTTCTACCGACGTGCTTCGCACACAGGTGGCTAGTGGGTGTCAGTTTCTCCAACTTTAGTTGAATCGAGTGTGACTATGCCCGGTCCTTGTTGAAGGTTAAAACAGCACACTTGACGAAAAATTGTTGTGGTTTTGATGCGTAGGTAAGAACGGTTCTTGCTCAGCCCGTAGCAACCGCGTAAAACTTGCAACAACAAAGTAGAGGACGTCTAACTTGTTTTTGCAGGGCTTGCTGTGATGTGATATGGTCAAGACATGATGTGATATAATTTATTGTATGAGATGATCATGTTTTGTAACAGAGTTATCGGCAACCGGCAGGAGCCATATGGTTGTCGGTTTATTGTATGCAATGCAATCGCCATGTAATTTCTTTACTTTATCACTAAGCGGTAGCGATAGTCGTAGAAGCAATAAGTTGGCGAGATGACAACGATGCTTCGATGGAGATCATGCTGGGGCGCCGGTGACGATGGAGATCAAGCTGGGGCGCCGGTGACGATGAAGATCATGACAGTGCTTCGATGATGGAGATCAAGAGCATAAGATAATGATGGCCATATCATGTCACATATTGAATTGCATGTGATGTTAATCCTTTTATGCATCTCATTTTGCTTAGTACGGCGGTAGCATTATAAGATGATCTCTCACTAAATTTCAAGATACAAGTGTTCTCCCTGAGTATGCACCGTTGCGAAAGTTCTTCGTACTAAGACACCACGTGATGATCGGGTGTGATAGGCTCTACGTTCAAATACAACGGGTGCAAGACAGTTTTGCACATGCGGAATACTCGGGTTAAACTTGACGAGCCTAACATATGCAGATATGGCCTCGGAACACTGAGACCGAAAGGTCGAACGTGAATCATATAGTAGATATGATCAACATAGTGATGTTCACCATTGAAAACTACTCCATCTCACGTGATGATCGGACATGGTTTAGTTGATTTGGATCACGTGATCACTTAGATGATTAGAGGGATGTCTATCTAAGTGGGAGTTCCTAAGTAATATGATTAATTGAACTTTAATTTATCATGAACTTAGTCCTGGTAGTATTTGCAAATTATGTTGTAGATCAATAGCTCGCGTATAGCTCCCCTGTTTTATTTTTGATATGTTCTTAGAGAAAACTAAGTTGAAAGATGATAGTAGCAATGATGCGGACTGGTTCCGTGATCTGAGGTTTATCCTCATTGCTGCACAGAAGAATTATGTCCTTGATGCACCACTAGGTGACAGAACTATTGCAGGAGCAGATGCAGACGTTATGAACGTTTGACAAGCTCGGTATGATGACTACTTGATAGTTTAGTGCACCATGCTTTACGGCTTAGAATCGGGACTTCAAAAACGTTTTGAATGCCACAGAGCATATGAGATGTTCCAAAGAGATGAAATTGGTATTTCAGACTCATGCCCGTGTCGAGAGGTATGAGACCTCTGACAAGTACTTCGCCTACAAGATGGAGGAGAATAGCTCAACCAGTGAGCATGTACTCAGAATGTCTGAGTACTACAGTTGCTTGAATCAAGTGAGAGTTAATCTTCCGGATAAGATAGTAATTGACAGAATTCTCTAGTCACTATCACCAAGTTACTGGAACTTCGTGATGAACTATAATATGCAAGGGATGACAAAAACGATTCCCGAGCTCTTCGTGATGCTGAAATCAACGAAGGTAGAAATCAAGAAAGAGCATCAAGTGTTGATGGTTAACAAGACCACTAGTTTCAAGAAAAGGGCAAAGGGAAGAAGGGGAACTTCAAGAAGAATAGCAAGCAAGTTGCTACTCTCGGGAAGAAGCCCAAGTCTGGACCTAAGCCTGAAACTGAGTGCTTCTACTGCAAAGGGACTGGTCACTGGAAGCGGAACTGCCCCAAGTATTTGGCGGATAAGAAGGATGGCAAAGTGAACAAAGGTATATTTGATATACATGTTATTGATGTGTATTTTACTAGTGTTCATAGTAGCCCCTGGGTATTTGATACTGGTTCAGTTGCTAACATTAGTAACTCGAAACAGGAGTTGCAAAATGAACAGAGACTAGTTAATGACGAGGTGACGATGTGTGTTGGAAGTGATTCCAAGGTTGATAAGATCACCATCGCACACTCCCTCTACCTTCGGGATTAGTGTTAGACCTAAATAAATGTTATTTGGTATTTGCGTTGAGCATGAATATGATTGGATCATGTTTATTGCGATACGGTTATTCATTTAAGTCAGAGAATAATTGTTGTTCTGTTTAAATGAATAAAACCTTCTATGGTCATAAACTCAATATAAATGTTTTATTGAATTTCGATCGTAGTGATACACATATTCATAATATTGATGCCAAAAGATGCAAAGTTGATAATGATAGTGCAACTTATTTGTGGCACTGTCGTTTAGGTCATATTGGTGTAAAGCGCATGAAGAAACTCCATGCTGATGGGCTTTTGGAATCACTTCATTATGAATCATTTGATGCTTGCGAACCATGCCTCATGGGCAAGATGACTAAGACTCCGTTCTACAGAACAATGGAGCGAGCTAATGACTTATTGGAAATAATACATATCGATGTATGCGGTCCGATGAGTGTTGAGGCTCACGGCGGGTATCGTTATTTTCTGACCTTCACAGATGATTTGAGCAGATATGGGTATATCTACTTGATGAAACATAAGTCTAAAACATTTGAAAAGTTCAAAAGAAATTCAGAGTGAAGTGGAAAATCATCGTAACAAGAAAATAAAGTTTCTGCGATCTGATCGTGGAGGTGAATATTTGAGTTATGAGTTTGGCCTTCAATTAAAAAAATGTGGAATAGTTTCACAAACTCATGCCACCTGGAACACCACAGCATAATGGTGTGTCCGAACGTCATAACCGTACTTTATTGGATATAGTGCAATCTATGATGTCTCTTACCGATTTACCACTATCGTTTTGGGGTTATGCATTAGAGACAGCTGCATTCATGTTTAATAGGGCACCATCTAAATCCGTTGAGACGACACCATATGAACTGTGGTTTGGCAAGAAACCTAAGCTGTCATTTCTTAAAGTTTGGGGTTGCGATGCTTATGTGAAAAAGCTTCAGCCTGATAAGCTCGAACCCAAATCGGAGAAGTACGTCTTCATAGGATACCCAAAAAGAAACTATTGGGTACACCTTCTATCACAGATCCGAAGGCAAGATATTTGTTGCTAAGAATGGATCCTTTCTAGAGAAGGAGTTTCTCTCGAAAGAAGTGAGTGGGAGGAAAGTAGAACTTGATGAGGTAATTGTACCTGCTCCCTTATTGGAAAGTAGTTCATCACAGAAATCAGTTCCTGTGATTCCTACACCAATTAGTGAGGAAGTTAATGATGATGATCATGAAACTTCGGATCAAGTTGCTACCGAACCTCGTAGGTAAACCAGAGTACGTTCCGCACCAGAGTGGTACGGTAATCCTGATCTGGAAATCATGTTACTAGACCATGACGAACCTACGAACTATGAGGAAGCGATGATGAGCCCAGATTCCGCGAAATGGCTTGAGGCCATGAAATCTGAGATAGGATCCATGTATGAGAACAAAGTATGGACTTTGGTTGACTTGCCCGATGATCGGCAAGTTATTGAGAATAAATGGATCTTCAAGAGGAAGACAGACGCTGATAGTAGTGTTTCTATCTACAAAGCTCAAATTGTCGCAAAAGTTTTTCGACAAGTTCAAGGTGTTGACTACGATGAGATTTTCTCACTCGTATCGATGCTTAAAGTCTGTCCGAATCATGTTAGCAATTGCCGCATTTTATGAAATCTGGCAAATGGATGCCAAAACTACATTCCTTAATGGAATTTTTAAAGAAAAAGTTGTATATGATGCAACCAGAAGGTTTTGTCAATCCTAAAGGTGCTAACAAAATGTGCAAGCATCTCGGAGTTGGAATATACGCTTTGATGAAGTGATCAAAGCATATGGTTTTATACAGACTTACGATGAAGCCTGTATTTACAAGAAAGTGAGTGGGAGCTCTGTAGCATTTCTGATATTATATGTGGATGACATATTGTTGATTGGAAATGATATAGAATTTCTGGATAGCATAAAAGGATACTTGAATAAGAATTTTTCAATAAAAAGGACCTCGGTGAAGCTGCTTAAGTATTGAGCATCAAGATCTATAGGGATAGATCGAGATGTTTAATAGGACTTTCACAAAGCACATACCTTGACAAGATTTTGAAGAAGTTCAAAATGGATCAGTCAAAGAAGGAGTTCTTGCCTGTGTTACAAGGTGTAAAATTGAGTAAGACTAAAAAACCGACCCCGGCAGTAGATAGAAAGAGAATGAAAGTCATTCCCTATGCCTCAGTCATAGGTTCTATAAAGTATGCCATGCTATGTACCAGACCAGTTGTGTGCCTTGCTATGAGTTTAGCAAGGAGGTACGATAGTGATCCAGGGATAGATCACTGGATAGCGGTCAAAGTTATCCTTAGTTACCTAAGAGGACTAAGGAAATATTTCTCGGTTATGGAGGTGATAAAAGAGTTCGTCGTAAAAGGTTACGTCGATGCAAGCTTTTACACCGATCCAGATGACTCAAAGTCTCAATCTGGATACATATTGAAAGTGGGAGCAATTAGCTAGAGTAGCTCCGTGCAGAGCATTGTAGACATAGAAATTTGCAAAATACATATGGATCTGAATGTGGCAGACCCGTTGACTAAACTTCTCTCACAAGCAAAACTTGATCACACCTTAGTACTCTTTGGGTGTTAATCACATGGCGATGTGAACTAGATTATTGACTCTAGTAAACCTTTTGAGTGTTGGTCACATAAGCGATGTGAAATATGGGT
Source organism: Thinopyrum elongatum (assembly GCA_011799875.1). Classification (NCBI taxonomy): domain Eukaryota; kingdom Viridiplantae; phylum Streptophyta; class Magnoliopsida; order Poales; family Poaceae; genus Thinopyrum; species Thinopyrum elongatum. The sequence goes on along the minus strand of CM022301.1, from coordinate 59,601,896 downwards.
GTTAATCACATGGTGATGTGAACTATTGGTGTTAAATCACATGGCGATGTGAACTAGATTATTGACTCTAGTGCAAGTGGGAGACTGAAGAAAATATGCCCTAGAGGCAATAATAAAGTTATTATTTATTTCTTTATTTCATGATAAATATTTATTATTCATGCTAGAATTGTATTAACCGGAAACTTAGTACATGTGTGAATACATAGACAAACAGAGTGTCCCTAGTATGCCTCTACTTGACTAGCTCGTTAATCAAAGATGGTTAAGTTTCCTAGCCATGGACATGTGTTGTCATTTGATGAACGGGATCACATCATTAGGAGAATGATGTGATGGACAAGACCCATCCGTTAGCTTAGCATAATGATCGTTAAGTTTATTGCTATTGCTTTCTTCATGACTTATACATGATCCTATGACTATGAGACTATGCAACTCCCGAATATCGGAGGAACACTTAGTGTGCTATCAAACGTCACAACGTAACTGGGTGATTATAAAGATGCTCTACAGGTGTCTCCGAAGGTGTTTGTTGACTTGGCATAGATCGAGATTAGGATTTGTCACTCCGAGTATCGGAGAGGTATCTCTGGGCCCTCTCGGTAATGCACATCATATGAAGCCTTGCAAGCAATGTGACTAATGAGTTAGTTACGGGATGATGCACTACGGAACGAGTAAAGAGACTTGCCGGTAACGAGATTGAACTAGGTATGATGATACCGACGATCGAATCTCAGGCAAGTAACATACCGATGACAAAGGGAACAACGTATATTGTTATGCGGTTTGACCGATAAAGATCTTCGTAGAATATGTAGGAGCCAATATGAGCATCCAGGTTCCGCTATTGGTTATTGACCGGAGATGTGTCTCGGTCATGTCTACATAGTTCTTGAACCCGTAGGGTCCGCACGCTTAACGTTCGATGACGATTTGTATTATGAGTTATGTGATTTGATGACCGAAGTTTGTTCGGAGTCCCGAATGAGATCGGGGACATGACGAGGAGTCTCGAAATGGTCGAGAGGTAAAGATTCATATATTGGAAGGCTATATTCGAACATCGAAAAGGTTCCGAGTGATTCGGGTATTTTTCGGAGTACCGGGGAGTTACGGGAATTCACCGGGAGAAGTAATGGGCCTTATTGGGCCATACGGAAAAGAGAAGGCAGCAGCCAGGAGGTGGCGCGCACCCCCCAAGCCCAGTCCGAATTGAACAAGGGGTTGGGGGCGCGGCCCCCCTCTCCCTTCCTTTCCCCCTCTCCCTTTTGGTGGAATCCTACTAGGACTTGGAGTCCTAGTAGGACTCCCCTCTTGGGCGCGCCCTAGGGGCCGGCCGGCCCTCCCCTCCTCCCTCCTTTATATACGTGGGGAAAGGGGCACACACGCCGGCCTCACCAGGCTACGGCCCAGCCGAGCGCGCCGTGGTCTCCTCCGTCGCTCGCCTTGCATCCTGCCGCAGCTGCACCAGCCACCCAACTTGGGCCGCCTTAGCCACACGCCTGCAGGCCCCTCCTGGGCCTTAGCGTGCCTTGCGCAAGCCAGCCCCGCTTGGCAACCTTGCCGATGCCACACCTCACCATGGGAATCCTGCTGCTGCACGGCTGATCTGCCGTTGACGTCCGCGTGTACCACGCCGACCGATTCGATCGAACCGATCTCGCCGAGCAACGCCTCCTGCTTCCGATCGCTTCGATTCCCATACCATCAATTTGCAACACACGCCGACAAGTCATCGTCCTGACCAGCCGCAGATCACAGATGGAGCTTCTGCCAAAGACGCTCCATCCGATCGCTATCTTCCGCGACCATAAACTTTCCTCGGCTCCTTGCAACTTTGACATCAATTTCATCCTCTAGATCAATAGCTGTATCCTCCTCGAACCTTGCTCGTAATACCACTTGTTAGAATAAATCCGAGATGCTCCGTCGATCTACCGAGAACTAAGCAATCACACAAGCACGACACCGAGATTTGTTAACGAGGTTCACCATCATGACTATATCTCCGGGGCCCGACTACGGGCGCTCCTCCCCATGACACCGTCACAATACCGCACACCCGACCGCCCGGGCGCCGGCACACGCCGCCGGCTCCTCCGCGTGCCTGTGCTATTATGTTGGCATAGGTTACATCGTGTGTCTACCCTCGCTATATATGAGAGGCCTAGGATACAAGTGTCCTACTTGGACACAACTTCTACCCTGTCTACACATAGTCCAAAATCAAGTTCAACTGTAACCTAACTTGTACAATAATATTCGCCACAACTCTAACAGAAACCTTGCAGAAACAAACAAAATGCCAGCATCAAAGTCGTTAGCTTGCTTTATTGACAAAGCCGGTTAGGTCTATTTAATACTCCTTCTGTCCCAAAATATAAGTGTCGCTGGTTTAGTACAGAGTTAGTTGTAATAAATCAGCGGCATTAATTTTGGGACAGAGGGAATAGAATAAAGCTGTTTTTACAAGTTCGTCGTCTTACACGTGTCGCTATGTCGTCCGTCATGTCTCCTTGGGCCTTAACCAATACTGCCATATCCAGGAATATCTACAAGCCAAAACCCAGGAAATTTGTTCACAAATGCATGGTGTCAACTATTTAAAAAATTGCATAAGAGCTCATGCAAATGAAACGTAACCTGCTGCAACTCCAGAAGCTTCCTCTCTAGATCTCTTACAGCATCATGCCGCTCCTGTATCTCAGCAACAGTATCCAATATCTGCAACATGGAAAATCATCCTAATGAGATTTCGATGCATTTTTCCACAAGTGTCCAAATAAGGACCAAGTTATAACTCATATATACCTGGCCTCTCCCCTGCTGTTGAACTGCATCTTTGAAAATTTGCTCACTTCTCCCTGTCTCAATTAAATCGTCAATTGTCTGCAGGTTCCAACATAACAAAGGAGGCACAATGTAAGATAAACAATAAAATAAGAAATATCAAATTTAATAACCATAGAAAAAAAGTTGCAACTGTACCTGTTCATCAGGGCGATTACCAGTTACAGTAAATACCCTTCTTTCAACAACTTCCTGGTACTCCTGCCGGATTGATTCTCTCAATACCTGCATCAGAGTGTAACAACACCGTATCACTCGCATAGTTGCAAGATTACATTATATTATTCCATCTTCAAAGACATCAGGCTGATAGCATACTATCAATAATCTACCATAATGGCTGAGAAACATTCTTATAAAGTTACGGAAAGTCAAAAGGATGACAATTGGCAAAACTCTTCCTTTTACTTTTTAGAACATATAATCATCAACAAAGCCACTTGCACCGCTTATGAAGAGCTCGATGCTCGGATGGCTCATAGACATGGGAAAGCAAAGTAGTTTCTCCCTGCTGCTGTATGAGGGCATATCAATCAAATAGCCCAAGTACTCCCGCTGTCGCAAAATAAGTGTCGTGCCTGTTAGAGATAATATTTGAGAGTTAGAGATAAATATGTATTAGAGATAAAATAGGTTTACGCAACCTTGTCTTGTACTCCAAGTCTACCCCTCTCTCATGTACTCTATATATACCCCTACGGCTACGAGGGCCAGACCAATACAACACACAAATATTAGGATACAATAATTCTGACATGGTATTAGAGCGGTTAGTCTCACGATGCCGATCCTAGATTCCTCTGGCACTTCCGTAGCGTGCCGCCTTCGGGGAAATTAATCTCCTCCCCCCGAAGGCGCGGCATCCGATCGATCAAAGATTAGATCGGCTCCATAGTTTAGATCAATTTCTTAGATTAGATCAATTTCCAAATTGCTTTTCGTAGATCAATTTTATTTTAGCCACAAATAAACCCCACGATCAGATCCACTCCGGTGAGAAAAATCAGCATCCCCCGATGATCTCGGTGCATACATCCGGCCAAACAGCCTCGACCCGGCGGCTCCACGCTCAAGCTTCCACGCATCGTAGCGGCTCTCAAGCGCGCCATCTACAGCTGATCCACGCGCGCGCGTATGGAGGCATCGACACCGGGAGGGCGATCTCCTGAAACGATGTACGCGTACAGCAAGCGCGCGACCGCACGGCACGGTCGGTACCACGGGCAGCTGCTCCGAGCCACGGGCCGGAGGTGGCGCACACCCAGCGACATGCGCAGCAGATCGATCTACTCCAAGCGGCGCATGCAAGGGCACGGGCATGAACGTACATCAAGCCGCCGGGACTCTCGCCTCCACGACTCCACCGAGCATGAATTCATCGACCCGCGCAATCAGCCCCATCGTGCATGCATGTATACTTTTGCATGCGCGACATCATCGACGTGGCCGACGACCACGACACCCAGCTGCACGTCTACTTATTCATCGAGCCGGTTCGCAGCCCGGGTCACCGGGAGGGCCCGCGGGTCTGCCTCGACTTCGAGGCACGCGCACGGACGCTGTCTCCATCAGGCCGACTCAATTGCCCTCCTGCGCACGGGCATGCCATCTACATCAGCCGTCGACCGCACCTGCACCGAGCGATCTCCACCGACCACGCGCCGCGACTCAAGCTGTGCGACTACATCACGACCAAGAAAAGAAAAAAAAGATCTTCGTCGAGCCAGTTAGGGAAGAGATGCAATTCTTCATCGAGTTCTCCGGCGCGACACGGCATCGACACTTGGTCGTCATGAGGGACGCCTTCGAGCGACACATTATTGTCGACACGCCGCTGCGACGTCATCGTCGACACTTGATCGCCAAGGTCTTCATCAACATGGTCTTCACCAACATCTTCGTCAACACACCGCCGCCGCCTAGTCCACAAGATGGACATCTAGCGTCCTCTGACAGACTTTTCTGCAAGACGCGACCTCGACGACGGCATCGACTGCGTCACAACGACGGCATCGACCGCGTCATCCACGACGGCATGACTGCATCGACACGGCGTCACTATAGTGACGACCCCTACACGGCCACACGGTTCTGACAAAACCGATATGTGCTCGATGGGTTTCCTACGGTCCTGGCAAAACCGGTGGACTCATCGCCGACGGCACCCTCTGACATCCGCAAGGTTCATCGTCCACGACTGCAGCTCCGCCATCTACAACATAGCGCATTTTTTGCGCCTCCGGCGATTGCGGCTCCATCAACTATGACGAATTCTACATCGACCACGACTACTTCGACTACGGCTACATCACAATCGGTGACCTCGACATCGACCACACAACTACGTCTACAACGACACATCGGTAACAACTCCAGTCAACAGCATCCGCGTCGTCACCAGCTTCCACGCCACTCCTGCTGTGACTGCGGTAGGGAATAGAGGATAGAGAAGGCATGCACCAGAAGGGGACGCAGTCACCGCCCTAGGTGTTGACCCATCAGAGACGAAATAGATGATGGCGTGGCGGAGAAGGCGACGAAAGACCAAAACTTCTAATTCAGTCGTAATCGTCCGCTTCACTCCCGCTACGACTGAGGGGGAATGTTAGAGATAATATTTGAGAGTTAGAGATAAATATGTATTAGAGATAAAATAGGTTTACGCAACCTTGTCTTGTACTCCAAGTCTACCCCTCTCTCATGTACTCTATATATACCCCTACGAGGGCCAGACCAATACAACACACAAATATTAGGATACAATAATTCTGACAGTGCCTTTACACTAGTAGAAAACGGCCCATTTATCCCGGTTCCAGAGGCCCTTTAGCCCCGGTTCTGGAACCGGGACTAAAGCCCAAAACATTTAGTCCCGGTTCGCTTACGAACCGGGACAGAAAGGGCTCCACGTGGCCGATGCGGGGCGCCCAGGCAAGAGCACCTTTAGTCCCGGTTGGTGGACTAAAAGGCATCCACGCGTTAGCAACTGGCAGGAGCAGGGGTTTTTGTTTTTTGTTTTTGAAAGGGGGGGGGTGTTAGGGGGTTTTGGAGGGTTAATTTAGGGGTTTCATATATTGTGTTAGCTAGCTAATAGAGAGAAGTGACCTCTCTTATCTCCGTGCTTGGTCGACGCTACCTACTATACGTATAGAGAGAACTCGACACGCTAGCTATTAAGCAAATGAAGGAACCATTAATTACATAAGATCGTCATGAACATATACAGAGAGGAGTGCACCTCTCTTTCTCCGAGAGATTTGATACGTTTCCAACGTATCTATAATTTTTGATTGTTTCATACTGTTATATTATCAATCTTGGATGTTTTATAATCATTTTATATCATTTTTTGGTACTAACCTATTGACATAGTGCCAAGTGCTAGTTGCAGTTTTTTGCATGTTTTTTACATCGCAGGAAATCAATACCAAACGGAGTCCAAACGCAGCGAAACTTTTTGGAAATTTTTTTGGACCAGAAGACATCCAGTGGGCCGAAGAAGCACCTGGGGGGTGCTCCGAGGGGAGCACAACCCACCAGGGCGCGCCTGGAAGCCCAGGCGCGCGCAGGTGGGTTGTGCCCACCTCGGATGCCTCCCGAACCGCCTCTTTACTCTATAAATACCCCAATATTCCAGAAACCCTAGGGGAGTCGACAAAAATCAATTCCAGCCGCCGCAGAGTCCAGAACCACCAGATCCAATCTAGACACCGTCACGGAGGGATTCACCACTTCCATTGGTGCCTCTCCGATGATGCGTGAGTAGTTCTTTGTAGATATTCGGGTCCGTAGTTAGTAGCTAGATGGCTTCCTCTCTCTCGTTTGATTCTCAATACAATGGTCTCTTGGAGATCCATATGATGTAACTCTTTTTGCGGTGTGTTTGTTGGGATCGAATGAACTTTGAGTTTATGATCAGATCTATCTTTTTATCCATGAAAGTTATTTGAATCTTCTTTGATCTCTTATATGCATGATTGCTTATAGCCTCGTATTTCTTCTCCGATATTTGGGTTTTGTTTGGCCAACTTGATCTATTTATCTTGCAATGGGAAGAGGTGCTTTGTAGTTGGTTCGATCTTACGGTGCTTGATCCCAGTGACAGAAGGGGAACTGACACGTATGTATCGTTGCTACTAAGGATAAAACGATGGGGTCTATCTCTACATAGATAGATCTTGTCTATATCATGTCATCGTTCTTATTGCATTACTTCGTTTCCCCATGAACTTAATACACTAGATGCATGCTGGATAGCGGTCGATGTGTGGAGTAATAGTAGTAGATGCAGGCAGAAGTCGGTCTACTAATCTTGGACGTGATGCCTATATAATGATCATTGCCTGGATATCGTCATGATTATTTGAAGTTCTATAAATTGCCCAACAGTAATTTGTTTACCCACCATTTGCTATTTTTCTCGAGAGAAGCCACTAGTGAAACCTACGGCCCCCAGGTCTCTTCTTTAATATATTTGCCTTCGCTATTTATTTTATTTGACTTTTGTTTTCAGATCTATTAAACCAAAAATACAAAAATACCTTGCTGCAATTTATTCTTATTTATTTTATTTGGCGTTCGATCTAACAATCTACTACAATTTATTCACGTCCGTTTTGCCAATTTCTGGCACCGTTACCCGAAAGGGATTGACAACCCCTTTAATACGTCGGGTTGCGAGTAGTTGTTATTTGTGTGCAGGCGCCGTTTACGTGTTGTTGCTTGGTTCTCCTACTAGTTCGATAACCTTGGTCTTATTACTGAGGGAAATACCTACCGTCGCTGTGCTGCATCATCCCTTCCTCTTTGGGGAAATACCGACGTAGCTTCAAGCCGCATCAAAAGGAATTTCTGGCGCCATTGCCGGGGAGGATCTTCAACATATACCAGGTTTCTAATCACAAATCTTATCTCCTCGCAATTTACATTATTTGCCATTTGCGTCTCGTTTTCCTCTCCCCCACTTCACAAAAAGTTGCCATTTTATTCGCCCTCTTTTTCGTTCGCCGTTTTCTTGCCAGATCCATCCGTGTTCTTGCTTCCTAATCATAATGGCTAGCGTGCCTACTCCTCCTTTGTCACCAGATTTTGAAGTTCTTTACTTCAAGCAAAGAAAAGGAGAAAATTTGAAGGATGCTTGGTATAGGCTTATGGAATCTTATCGTATTTGCAATTTAAAGGGGGACGCTAAGATCTTGCTTCGTAATTTTTACATAGGATTGGCCTTGCATCATAGACAACTCCTAGATTTTGCCGCTAAAGGAAATTTTATTGAGCTTGATGCCAATGCTGCCTATGAAATTTTAGAAGGAATTTTCGGGGTTCCACCTCAAAAGAAGGGGTTTTCTTTCACCCCTGAGGGAGTTCAAATGTTGGACAAACTTGGTGATTTGCATAAACATATGGTTGAGATACAAAAATATAATGAACCCCTCAAACATCTCAATGGCAGTATCAATCGCATGAATACCTTGATTACTCTTTGCAACAAGCGATTGGATATTTTGGATCTAAAAATGGTTTCTTTTCCTGAGAATTTAGGAAAGCGTAAAGAGCCTCCCGGGTTTGAGAAAACCCTTACCAAAGTAGCCAAAACTACGGATGACAAAACTTAGATCCTTACTTTATGCCTAGTTAGGGGCGTAAAACTATAGCGATTGCTGGGAGGCAACCCAATGAATAAAATTTATTTTTGCTTTTTGTTTTCTATTCTTGAGTGTTAGCATAATTATGCTACTGTTATGATTGTATTTTTGTGTTTTAATTAGTGTTTGTGCCAAGTAAAGCCTTTAGGATCTTCTTGGGTGATAGTTGTTTAATCTTGCTGGAAAAAACAGAAACTTTTGCGTCCAGAGCTACAATTTTCATTATTCACAGAAGCGACGAAAAACTCTGAAATTTTTACAGTATGTTGATATACCAATTGCCTCTCTTGTCCTAAGTTTTCAGAATTTTTGGAGTTACATAACTATGAGAACAATTCGCATCTTTAAAGACTGCTCTGTTTTTGACAGATTTTGTTTTCGTTGTGTTATGTGCTTATTTTGATGATTTTATGATTTTCTTTGAAGAGTTTTTGCCATGGAAAAGTTAGAATACAGTAGACATAAAACAATAACAAAATTTGAATAAGTTTTCTAGAGTACTTATAGTAAAGATTGGTTTTCTTATACTAACGGATCTCACGAAGGTTTTGTTGAGTTTTGTGTGATTGAAGTTTTCAAGTTTTGGGTTATCTTACGATGGATGAAGGAATAAGGAGTAAGAAGAGCCTAAGCTTGGGGATGCCGCGGCATCCCAAGCTATTATCCAAAAGAGAGCAAGCAACTAAGCTTGGGGATGCCCCGAGTGGCATCCCCTCTTTCTTTTAACGAGCATCGGTATTTTACTCGAAGCTATATTTTTATTCGTCACATACTATATGTTTTGCTTGGAGCGTCTTGTATGATATGAGTCTTTGCTTGTTTTATTTTGTGTTTTAAGTCTTGATTCCTTGCTGGACACACCTATTTGAGAGAGCCAAAATTATGTCATGACTTGTTAGAATTGCTCTCTATGCTTCACTTTAATTTTTATGAGCTATGGATTTGCTCTAGTGTTTCACTTATATCTTTTTGAGCATGGTGTTCTTTAGTATTTTTTAAGAAATTCTCTCTTGCTTCACTTAAATTAATTTGAGAGAAAGAAAAAAATTATGCTCATGATCTTCACTTATATTTGTTTGAGCTTATCAAAAGCAACATATGAAAATTAGTTCCAAAGTGATAGATATCCAAGAAGGATATAATAAAAACTTTCATGAAGATCATTGGAGAAAATAAACTTGATTCTTAGTAATAGTTTTGAGATATGATGATGTGATATGTGAGTCATGTTGATGAGTAATTATGCTTTAGTAAGAATATTGGTGTTATGGTTTGTGATTCCCTATGCAAGCACGAAAGTCAATAATTATGCAATGAAATTATATCCTACTTGTGGTGCATTATTCGGTGTTAATTATGCTTAATGTTCGCTTATGATATTATTCATTTCTTGATTGGTCGCTTCTCAATCTTTTGCTAGCCTTCATTTTGCACTAAGTATGATCACTACTTGTGCATCCAAAAACCCTTAAACCAGTTTTGCCATATGAGTCCACTATACCTACCTATATGCGGTATTCTTTTGCCGTTTTAAGCAAATTTGTATGTGCCATCTCTAATATTCAAAATAAATTTCTCTTTTGTGTGCTCGTACCGCTAACAAGGCAGTGAGGGGTGGCTAATATTTTCCATGCTAGATGTGTTATTCTCACGATGAGTGTTTATTCACTTGTCATTGCACGAGAGTAAGGCAAAGGTATTAGGGATGCCCAGTCCCGAAATGAAAAATGAATTTACTTTATGTTATCAAATAATAAATTTCTTGGAAAGTGTTGGTATGGAAGGCACCCGTGGATACGGTTAGCCATGGAAAGTGAAAGTATGATGGAAAAAGGAATAAACTTTAGTTTCTGTTTGGGAACCGCCTATGATATATCTAGCATGGAAAGTGTTGGGAACTCTAAGTCATTTTCGTTGGTGGGAAAAGTATGCCTCTCAAAATGTTTTTATCTATCATTTTCGCTTTGAGCTCTGGCACCTCTAGAAATCCCTACTTCCCTCCGCGAAGGGCCTTTCTTTACTTTATGCAATTTTTATTTTGAATTTGAGTCTCCATCTTCTCTTATAAAGCACCAACTAGGAGGCACTATGATCGTACTTGAGCATTGGGTGTAGTTAATATGCGAGTGTGTTTCATAAATGGATCAATGATTGAGCATGATGGGCTAGGGATAGCTTATTTTAGCGTTGATATTTTGAAAGACATGGTTGCTTGTTGGTATGCTTGAGTATCTAAATTATTATGTCAAAACTAGACTATTGCTTTGAATAATATAAAAGTTCAAATGTCCATGCTATAAAGAAAAAGAATATGATATGACATGTTAGGCAGCATTCCACATCAAAAATTCTGTTTTTATCATTTACCTACTCGAGGACGAGCAGGAATTAAGCTTGGGGATGCTGATACGTCTCCAACGTATCTATAATTTTTGATTGTTCTATGCTGTTATATTATCAATCTTGGATGTTTTATAATCATTTGATAGTCATTTTATATCATTTTTTGGTACTAACCTATTGATATAGTGCCAAGTGCCAGTTGCTGTTTTTTGCATGTTTTTTACATCGCAGGAAATCAATACCAAACGGAGTCCAAACGCAGCGAAACTTTTTGGAGATTTTTTTTAGACTAGAAGACATCCAGTGGGCCGAAGAAGCACCTGTGGGGTGCTCCGAGGGGAGCACAACCCCCAGGCGCGCCCAGGTGGGTTGTTCCCACCTCGGGTGCCCCCTGAACCGCCTCTTTGCTCTATAAATACCCCAATATTCCAGAAACCCTAGGGGAGTCGACGGAAATCAATTCTAGCCGCCGCCGAGTCCAGAACCACCCGATCCAATCTAGACACCATCACGGAGGGGTTCACCACTTCCATTGGTGCCTCTCTGATGATGCGTGAGTAGTTCTTTGTAGACCTTCGGGTCCGTAGTTAGTAGCTAGATGGCTTCCTCTCTCTCGTTTGATTCTCAATACAATGGTCTCTTAGAGATCCATATGATGTAACTCTTTTTGCGGTGTGTTTGTTGGGATCGGATGAACTTTGAGTTTATGATCAGATCTATCTTTTTATCCATGAAAGTTATTTGAATCTTCTTTGATATCTTATATGCATGATTGCTTATAGCCTCATATTTCTTCTCCGATATTTGGGTTTTGTTTGGCCAACTTGATCTATTTATCTTGCAATGGGAAGAGGTGCTTTGTAGTGGGTTCGATCTTACGGTGCTTGATCCCAGTGACAGAAGGGGAACCGACACGTATGTATCGTTGCTACTAAGGATAAAACGATAGGGTCTATCTCTACATAGTTAGATCTTGTCTACATCATTTCATCGTTCTTATTGCATTACTCCGTTTCCCCATGAACTTAATACACTAGATGCATGCTGGATAGCAGTCAATGTGTGGAGTAATAGTAGTAGATGCAGGCAGGAGTCGGTCTACTAATCTTGGACGTGATGCCTATATAATGATCATTGCCTGGATATCGTCATGATTATTTGAAGTTCTATCAATTGCCCAGTAGTAATTGGTTTACCCACCATTTGCTATTTTTCTCGAGAGAAGCCACTAGTGAAACCTACGGGCCCCGGGTCTCTTCTTTAATATATTTGCCTTCGCGATCTATTTTATTTGCCTTTTGTTTTCAGATCTATTAAACCAAAAATACAAAAATACCTTGCTGCAATTTATTCTTATTTATTTTATTTGGCATTCGATCTATCAATCTACTACAATTTATTCACGTCCATTTTGCCAATTTCTGGCACCATTACCCGAAAGGGATTGACAACCCCTTTAATACGTCGGGTTGCGAGTAGTTGTTATTTGTGTGCAGGCGCCGTTTACGTGTTGTTGCTTGGTTCTCCTACTGGTTCGATAACCTTGGTCTCATCACTGAGGGAAATACCTACCGTCGCTGTGCTGCATCATCCCTTCCTCTTTGGGGAAATACCGATGTTGCTTCAAGCCGCATCAAGATTTGTCGAACAACAAGTTTCCGTATATCTATCCGACGCTACTAGCTACATATATACAATATAAGATCTCTTACAATCTCTAACATCTCATGTCTATATCAATTTCCACATGGTATTCTCCGGCTTTACTGATGGCGTGGTCAAGAAAGAATCCCGCCAATTCCTCTTGAATTGCTCGTATGCGATCTTGTGGTAGGAGTTCATCCCGCATCTGCCAGATCTAAATTGAAGAAGAGGGTCAATACATGTATATGAATGAAACTCAACACAAATGATGGTAATAAAATAAAATTGTGAATATTTTTGCGTACGCACTTCATATTGTTTGACAGAGTAGCCCCGCTTAGAGGCCATCGCGTTGTAGATGAACTCGCAAACGTAGTATCCACAAAAATCATTCCCGGCTTTGCTGCCACAAGCACTTTACGAGAAATAGAGGTCAATCAAACTGATAATTAAGCAAGCATGCTAAATGGTATTGATGAAACTAGCTAGAATCAATGGGAGATGCGTGGAACTAGGTAGTAGTACTTACTTTCGGGTGTATAAATCGCAACTCGCTCGGCAGTCCCGGAGTAAGTATGGTGAAGTCTTTCCAAACCCTGCCAGACAAAGAAAATAATTACTTGATATCAGGAAATGAACAAAGTTGGCGATATGGTGCGATAATGATCGATTGAACTTACTTCTGGAGCATTTGAGTCATGTCCGCATAGTCCTCGGGATCATTTCGTCTCGAGTCTAAGACGGTTACTACTCCACGCTCAAGCTTAATCTCTAGGAGAATAAAGTGGAAGTTGTGCACGCATGCATAACTCATCAATTACATTACTATAACCTCGAGTAATAAGGGAAACCGAATATGCACAAGACAGTAACACTCACTTGAAGTTGTAAGGAAAGAGTATTTTATCTTTGTTTTGATTTTTCAGCAACGATTGTAGCAAGTTGTCCTCGGTTACTTTGACATTCTTTTGAACCGTCCATTCATGTATGATATTTGGGTTAATGAACCCAATGTCATAGATTTGTGCTTTTCTGCATTCGACGATCTTCAATCTGCATAATATAGTGAGGATAATTATATATACACATGCAATGAAAGAGCTGAGCTATATACAAAGACTTAATTACAGAAGTAGTACTTACAGACAGTAGCAAGTCACGAGTGTTTTGTCGAGGGCCTTTTGATTGTATAACTGGAATAACTCGTCAAATTCAACAGAGAACAGACCAGTTCCAACGAGGTCGTGCTCCTCTTTAATTCTCATCGTCAAAACATCCTTCTCAGACTCTCTACAGGTTTCCATGTACCATTGATGGAATCTTCGCATCATCGTTGTGAGAGTAGGACTTCCATCTTTGACGAGAGGCTTCCCGTACTGGTATCTGAAAACCTCCACCTCCATTGTATCAAACTGTACATCATCGCCCAGGTAATCAGCAGGATTGGTACAGGCACCATCTCCAGCAGATTAGCGATGATATCGCTAGACACCTTGAGCGGGGGGCATGATTGGTTCGCCTGTTCGTCGAGCTGGGGAATTTTTTCCCACTTCTTCATTCTTCTAACCTTTTATCACTGGAAGTAGTTCCCGACCGCCGCGCATCTTCATATGTCCTTTTAAGAGCGCGGAAATAGTTGGAATCTGGCGAAGGCAGTGGTGGTCGCTTCAGGGCATCGATAGTGCGCTTCGTTTTTGTTGGGGAACGTAGTATTTCAAAAAAAAATCCTACGATCACGCAAGATCTATCTAGGAGAAGCATAGCAACGAGCGGGGAGAGTGTGTCTACGTACCCTCGTAGACCGAAAGCGGAAGCGTTTAGTAACGCGATTGATGTAGTCGAACGTCTTCGCGATCCAACCGATCAAGTACCGAACGCACGGCACCTCCGCGATCTGCACACGTTCAGCTCGGTGATGTCCCTCATACTCTTGATCCAGCTGAGGCCGAGGGAGAGTTTTGTCAGCACGACGGCGTGGTGACGGTGATGATGAAGTTACCGACGCAGGGCTTCGCCTAAGCACTACGACAATATGACCGAGATGGAAATATGTGGAAGGGGGCACCGCACACGGTTAAACAATAAACTTGTGTGTCCTAGGGTGCCCCCTGCCCCCGTATATAAAGGAGGGAGGAGGAGAGGGCCGGCCAGCCCCTAGGGCGCGCCCAAGAGGGGAGTCCTACTAGGACTCCAAGTCCTAGTAGGATTCCACCAAAAGGGAGAGGGGGAAAGGAAGGGAGAGGGGGGCCGCGCCCCACACCCCTTGTCCAATTCGGACTGGGCTTGGGGGGGGGGGCATGCCACCTCCTGGCTGCTGCCTCCTCTTTCCCGTATGGCCCAATAAGACCCATTACTTCTCCCGGTGAATTCCCGTAACTCCCCGGTACTCCGAAAAATACCCGAATCACTCGGAACCTTTCCGATGTCCGAATATAGCCTTCCAATATATGAATATTTACCTCTCGACCATTTCGAGACTCCTCGTCATGTCCCTGATCTCATCCGGGACTCCGAACAAACTTCGGTCATCAAATCACATAACTCATAATACAAATCGTCATCGAACGTTAAGCGTGCGGACCCTACGGGTTCGATAACTATGTAGACATGACCGAGACACTTCTCCGGTCAATAACCAATAGCGGAACCTGGATGCTCATATTGGCTCCTACATATTCTACGAAGATCTTTATCGGTCAAACCGCATAACAACATACGTTATTCCCTTTGTCATCGGTATGTTTCTTTCCCGAGATTCGATCGTCGGTATCATCATACCTAGTTCAATCTCGTTACTGGCAAGTCTCTTTACTCGTTCCGTAGTGCATCATCCCGTAACTAACACATTAGTCACATTGCTTGCAAGGCTTCATATGATGTGCATTACCGAGAGGGCCCAGAGATACCTCTCCGATACTCGGAGTGACAAATCCTAATCTCGATCTATGCCAACCCAACAAACACCTTCGGAGACACCTGTAGAGCATCTTTATAATCACCCAGTTACGTTGTGACGTTTGATAGCACACAAAGTGTTCCTCCAGTATTCGGGAGTTGCATAATCTCATAGTCAGAGGAATATGTATAAGTCATGAAGAAAGCTATAGCAATAAACTTAACGATCATTATGCTAAGCTAACGGATGGGTCTTGTCCATCACATCATTCTCCTAATGATGTGATCCCGTTCATCAAATGACAACACATGTCCATGGCTAGGAAACTTAACCATCTTTGATTAACGAGCTAGTCAAGTAGAGGCATACTAGGGACACTCTGTTTGTCTATGTATTCACACATGTACTAAGTTTCCGGTTAATACAATTCTAGCATGAATAATAAATATTTATCATGAAATAAGGAAATAAATAATAACTTTATTATTTCCTCTAGGGCATATTTCCTTTAGTTTTTAGCTGATCTATCGTCTCCTTCGGAGGTGGAGGTTTCTTTGCAAAAAAGGCCGTCACTTCGGCTTCACAGATCTCTGTGTTTTCCTTCTCGGTCCTCTCGTATGGTAACTTTTCTAGAGGCTTGAGAGATGGACCGTATCTGAATTCCCGCCTCCCGCCTCTGCTTGTACTGCTAGCCGCCGGACCGGCGGCGTCTCTCTTCTGTTGTTGCTTACGAGGCGGAGAAGGAGGCGGAGTGCTCCGATGCGCCGGAGGAGCCGGAGCGGCGGCGTCTGTCTTCCGCCATTGCTGATGAGGCGGAGGAGGAGGCGGACTGCTCGGACGCGCCGGAGGAGGCGGAGTGCCGGCCTCACGCGCCGGAGGAGCCGTAGAAGGAGGCAGAGTGTCTTGATCACTCGCCAGAGGAGGAGGAGGAGGGGGCGGAGTGCCCTGACTCGCCGGAGGAGGAGGAGGAGGCGGAGGAGTCCAGTTCGGAAGCTTGATGTGCTCCTTCCGCCATAGACATGTAGTCCTCAGAGCATAACTCAGCCGAGTCTCCCCTTCACCTGTAGGGTGGTCAAGCTCGAGCTCCCCAAATCCCTCCATTACTTCATCCACCGTCACAAAAGCATAGCCATGTGGAATCGGACGGCAGTGAAAAGTTTCGTCGGGTTGAGGAGGTGAAACAGAGCTGACAGCCGCCTTCAAGGTGAGGTTCTGCCATTTCGTCATAAGCTGGTAATGTTGAGCCTCCGTGATAGCATCCACGGGGTAGCTAGGAGCCGTGAAGTCAGGCTGCTGAACGAGCTCCGTGGAAGCCACGCTGCTTCTCCGCTGAGATGGCGGAGTAGCTCTGGCAGCTCGCTGGCCCTCAACTTGTTACTCTAGCTTTTGTAATCTTGCATTGAGCTTCTGCATTTCGCTCAGCTCCAGTTTCCTCTTCCTCGCCCGGGTTTTGTAACCGCTTGCGCCGGGAAACCCAACCTTCCATGCAACGAAGCGTGGCGTGCCTCATGTTCATCCAGGGTGCTCAGGATTCCCGAGGGCCTCGGTCAGCTCGTCGTTCTCTCTATCGTGAACGAACGTCCCGTCCTGCGCTGCAGTGATATACTTCTGAAGCTTCTTGACGGGTATTTCAAGTTGCTCGTCCGTCCAAACGCACTTCCCTGTTTCAGGGTCCAAAGTTCCCCCAACCCCGAAGAACCAAGTCCTTGAACGGTCTGGCCAGATCAATGTCTCTGGTTCGACCCCTTTAGCAATCAGGTCATTCTCAGCTTTGTCCCACAACGGCCGGGCTTTGAGGTAGCCACCTGACCCCGTGCGATGGTGATACTGCTTCTTTGCAGCATTTATCTTGTTTGTCTCTGACATCTTCTAACTCTTGTCCGATGTCTTGTAGGCCACAAATGCGGGCCAGTGATCTCTTATCTTCTCATATCGGCCGGTGAATTCTGGAGTCTTCCCTTTGTCGACAAACGTTGATTTCAACTCATTCTTCCACCTCCTGAATAGATCTGCCATCTTCTTAAGAGCACACGCCTTGACCAATGGCTCTATAACTGGCTTACTCGGATCCTCCTCTGGCGGTAGGGTGAAATTTGCCTTCAGCGAGGTCCAAAGATCATCTTTCTGTCTATCGGTGACATAAGAAACTTGAGGGTCTTTGTTCTTTGGCTTATTCCATAGCTGGATGCTGATCGGGATGATGTCCCTAACAATAGCTCCATACTGAGCAGAAAATGCATCCTCGGTCCGCCTGGGTTCAATCGGTTGGCCATCGTCCGAGATTGCTGTGATCGTGAACTTTTCATCCTGGCGCAACCTTTTCTTCGGGCCTCGTCTCGCTACCGAAGTTTGGCTTGATCCGGAGGGCTATAAAAGAAGAAAGAAGAGTTAATATATATACATACCAAAACAATTATTGCATCAATTAGCTAGTCAGCACAGGCTTAATTAATATATATACCTCGCCGGACTTTGCAACAGCTCCCTCCTCCATTCGGTCACCGGAGCCGTCATCACGGTCTCCTTCTTCCACCGGCATTCGGTCACCGGAGCCATCATGATCATGTCTTTCCTCCTCCATTGTTCAATCACCAGAGCCTTCATCCTCTCCTTCCAGACCATCAGTGTCGTTGAGAAACGACAAGACATCACGTCCGTCGCGGATTATGTCCCCCAACAACTCTTCTTGTTCTAAGTCTCTTTGATTCGTAGTTTCTGCAAATATTACAACATGGCAATTAATATACAAACATGAGAGATGGATATATTAGTGGCAAACATAGACCTAGCTAGCTAATCACAACAAGGAATATTAATTAGTGGCCTCGACGCTTCTACGGTTTGGGGTGGCCTCGACAACGCTTCTAGGGTTTGGGGTGGCCTCGACGACAACGCTCTTTTAACTTGGTAAATTTGGGTGGCCTCGACAACGTTTCTAGGGTTTGGGGTGGCCTCGACGCTTCTAGGGTTTGGTCGGGCGAGAGGGGTTGATCGACGTCCCCCCTCATGTTGAAGAGTTACCGGAGTTCTCTCATGAATGTCCGACGTCCGGACCGCCTCTCTCATGAATGTCAAACAAGGGATTTAACAAAATGGTGCCATTCTGGATGTGCAGAAAATGGTCCATATTTTTCCTGATCTCATCTACCCTTCTATATGTCACGTTGTCTAGTGTCAAAGGATTCAAGAAAACCATGGCTTCATCATTAGCCGGAAGTAACAGGCGCATAATGGTATGAAGCTCTCCAAAACTGTTTTGGAACGGAGTCCCGGATAGGATAATTAGCTTTTTGGTACGAAGTTCAGCAAGAGCCTTCCGAATATCGCTATTTAGAAGGCCTTTGCTGAAATTCGTACAAAAAAGCGAAAAATTCTATCCGGAACTCCGTTCCGAAACAACTTTGAAGAGCTTCGTAGCATCATACGCCTGTTACTTCCGGCTAATGATGTAGCCATGGATTTCTTCAATACTTTCACAGACAACGTGACATATAGAAGAATATATATATATATATATATATATATATATATATGAGATCTAAAAAAAATTGGATCAACTTGTGCACATCCATAATGGGGGCATTCTTGATAAATCTCGACCCTCTACCCCTCGACGACCCTCGACCCTCGACCACTCGGCGATCCTCGAACCTCGACCCCTCGGCGACCCTCGACCCTCTACCCTAGTTCCCGACCCTCGACTTCTCGGTGGTCCTCGACACCCTCGTTCCCGATAAAAAATAAGAAGAGGAAGAATAAGAAGAAAAAAGAGGAGAAGAAGAAGGAATAGAATAGAGGAGAAGAAGTTAGTCTTCCATTCCTCTATTCCTTCTTCTTCTCCTCTTTTTTTTTCTTCTTCTTCCTCTTCTTATTTTTTTCTCCTCTTCTTCCTCTCCTCTTCTTCTCCTTCTTCTCCTCCTTCTTCCTCTCCTCTTCTTCTCCTTCTTCTCCTCCTTCCTCCTCTTCTTATTTTCCTTTTTCCTCTACTTCTTTTTCTTCTTCTTCCTTCTTCCTTCTTCCTCTTTTCTTCTTTTTCCTTATTTTCCTTTTTCCTCTCCACTAACCTAAAATCTACTAACCTAAAATACACTAACAATACAACTAATCTAAAATGCACTAAATCAACTAACCTAAAATGCACTAACCTAAATCAACTAACTCAACATATGAATTTATAAAGTGCACTTGATATGTTTCGAGGACTCCTCCCCTCCAACACGAGAACATTTTAACTTAGTAAATTTCTATGAACAAAAAAATCATCATCGAACAAACTTAATATAAGTTTTAACATAGAACATTCATCGAGCAAGATCATCATGAACAAAAATATCACACTAATTTCTATGAAAAAAAAAATCCACAAATATCTCATCTCGTCTTCACAAAACATCTCATACATCTCATCTCATCTCATTTCATCCAAAAAAAATTCTTTGCATATTCCTTGCATATGAACATACATACATTTACTTTTTTTCTTAAATGTAACATATGAACATTTTCTTAAATGAGCATATGAACATTTTCTTAAATGAGCATATGAACATACATATCACCAAAAAATAGACCTTTTTCTTTGCATATGAACATACATCCATATTCAAAATGTTCATATTCTACAATGTTAACCAAAAAAATGCAAAAAAGAGCATTATACAGCATATACAGAGAACATACACACATACATCATAACAAAAAAAATGAAAAACAGGCCGGTGGTCGGTGACGGCGAGGTCGGGGACGGCGACGATGGTTGGTGGCGACGCTTACGGGTGGCGTGTGGGGATGGCGATGAGAAGGAAAGGGGAGGAGGCAGGGGCTCACAGCGCGGTCGTAGGGAACGGCAGCGGCCGGGCTCGGGGAGGGCTCGAGGTCGCCGGCCGGAATCGGTGCGGCGGCAGACGAACGGCGTCGGGGATGAAGGGGTCGCGGGCGCCGGCGTGGTGCTTCCCCGCGGCGACGGCGACGGCGGGGGCGAGCCTCGACGACGACGAGCGCAGGCAACGGCGACGGCGGGGGCGGCGGGCGGCGTCGATGTCGTCGGCGTCGTCGGGGGCTAATGCGAGATGAGAACTGAAAATTCCTAAGTGCTACCTTATATACCCAGAGCATTGGTCCCGGTTCGTGGTACCAACCGGGACCAATGCCCACCTTTAGTTCCGGTTGGTGCCACCAACCGGGACCAAAGGTCAGTTTTCAGCAGCCCAAAGGGCGGGAAACAGGGACCTTTGGTCCCGGTTGGTGGCACCAACCGGAACCAATGCCCCCTTTAGTCCCAGTTGGTGCCACGAACCGGTACAAATGCACCCCTTTCGTCCCGGTTGGTGCTACCAACCGGGACCAAAGGCCTTGTGCTGGCGTGGTGCGGTGGGATGTTTAGTCCCACCTCGCTAGCTGAGAGAGCTCGAGAGTGGTTTATAAGCGCTGTTGCGCCCACCCTCTCGAGTTCCTCTCAAGTGCAGGCTTTCGGGCCTAATCTGTCACTCCTTGCCTGTGGGCCTATTGGGCCTACTGCGGGCCTGAATCCTGACCCAATAAACTGGTTGGGTTTCTAGTCGTATTTAGGGCGTGGTGGCCAAGTAGCCGACATTTTATTTTTATTTTTTCCAGTTTTTTTGTTTTCTTTTTTTCTTTATTTATTTCATTTTATTTCTACTTACAGCTAAATACTTACTGTTTTTCAGTGATTCTTTTTTCTTTTAGGTAATAAAAATTATAAACTTTCTGTTAGTGCCATTAGTTTTCCAATTTGAATAGTTTAAATTTGAATTTTTTGAATTTGTGTGATCACTAGTTTGTGAATAACTTTACTATAAATAGTTTTTGAGTGATTATTTTTCCTGCTATTTAATATTACTTGTTTTTATCATTATTTAATTTGGTATTTTTGGTTATTATGTCTGTTTTTCAAAACAGTTTTATTTATTTTAGTTTGCTATTAAGTTTCTAAAAACTCTTATGAAAATTCTTTTTTCTTATGTTTTGAACAAAAAATACTTTGATAATTTTAGTTGCATACATTTTATATAATTTTAGTTTAAAAAATACAAGAGGTTTATAAAAGCTTTTTAGTTGATTACTTTTGCTTTTAGAGTTTCATTAAAGTTTTCTAGTTCATTATTTTTGCTATTAGAGTTTCATTAAAGTTTTCTAGTTCATTCTTTTAGTTCATTATTTTTGCTATTAGAGTTTCATAAAAGTTTTCTAGTTCATTCTTTTTGCTATTAGTTCATTCTTTGAGCTAAATGACCCTGAAATTGAAAAGCACTTCAAATGAACTCTGAAGAGGTTAAAAGTTGGCATGGTATCATCATTTCACCCACATAGCATGTGCTAAAAAGTTGAGAGGGTTACGGCAAAAAATGGATGCACTTCGTGTATAAAATGGACAATCTCTTTCGAAGTATCAGGGTTTCGGAAGAAAACTCATCTGTTACAAAGGGATTTCATTTTTTTGAACTTATTTGAATTCCAGACTTTTTGTGTGTTCAAAATGCACCATTCAAAGCCACATCATCAATTTTCAACCCTTTCTGACTTCATTTGTTATTTTTCATGCATTTACTGTTTTTTTGCGCTATATGACCCTGAAATTGAAAAGCACTACAAATGAACTCTGAAAAGGTTGAAAGTTGGCATGGTATCATCATTTCATCCACATAGCATGTGCTAGAAAAGTTGAGAGGGTTACGGCAAAAACTGGATGCACTTCGTGTACAAAATGGACAATCTCTTTCGAAGTATCAGGGTTTCAGACAAAAACTCATCTGTTACAAAGGGATTTCATTTTTTTGAACTTATTTGAACTCCAGACTTTTTGTGTGCTCAAAATACACCATTCAAAGCCACATCATCAATTTTCAACCCTTTCTGACTTCATTTGTTATTTTTCATGCATTTACTGATTTTTTGCGCTACATGACCCTGAAATTGAAAAGCACTACAAATGAACTCTGAAAAGGTTGAAAGTTGGCATGGTATCATCATTTCACCCACATAGCATGTGTTGAAAAGTTGAGAGGGTTACGGCAAAAACTGAATGCACTTCGTGTACAAAATGGACAATCTCTTTCGAAGTATCAGGGTTTCGGACAAAAACTCATCTGTTACAAAGGGATTTCATTTTTTTGAACTCCAGACTTTTTATGTGTTCAAATTGAACCATTCATAGCCACATCATCAATTTTCAACCCTTTCTGACTTCATCTGGTATTTTTCATGCACTTACTGATTTTTGTAAGCTAAATGACCCTGAAATTGAAAAGCACTATGAATGAACTCTGAAAAGGTTGAAAGTTGGCATGGTATCATCATTTCACCCACATAGCATGTGCTAAAAAGTTGAGAGGGTTACGGCAAAAAATGGATGCACTTCGTGTACAAAACGGACAACCTCTTTCGAAGTATCAGGGTTTCATACGAAAACTCATCTGTTACAAAAGGCATTTCATTTCTTCACATGTAACTACAGTGATATTCTAGATCGAAGGCATCATCATAATAGTTGTGGAGAGAAAGTCTTCACTTTTTCTTCGCTTGTGTCCCTTGCTTATTGCGCCGTAACCATGCATAATCTTCATCGTTTAACGGGGTGCTTGGGTCAGCCTTGACTTTGAAGGGAGGGATTTCATGAAACTTTTCATAATCTTCAGACATATCTGTCTTGCCCTCCAATCCCACGATGTCTCTTTTTCCCGAAAGAACTATGTGGCGCTTTGGCTCATCGTATGATGTATTCACTTCCTTATCTTATCTTTTTCTCGGTTTGGTAGACATGTCCTTCACATAGAAAACCTGCGCCACATCATTGGCTAGGACGAATGGTTCGTCTGTGTACCCAAGATTGTTCAGATCCACTATTGTCATTCCATACTATGGGTCTACCTGTACCCCGCCTCCTGACAGATTGACCCATTTGCACTGAAACAAAGGGACCTTAAAATCATGTCCGTAGTCAAGTTCTCATATGTCCACTATGTAACCATAATATGTGTCCTTTCCCCTCTTGGTTGCTGCATCAAAGCGGACACCGCTGTTTTGGTTGGTGCTCTTTTGATCTTGGACGATCGTGTAAAATGTATTCCCATTTATCTCGTACCCTTTGTAAGTCAATACAGTCGAAGATGGTCCCCTGGCCAACGAGTACAGCTCATCAGAAACAGTGTTGTCACCCCTGAGACGTGTTTGCAACCAACTGCCAAAAGTCCTGATGTGTTCACATGTAATCCAGTCGTCACACTACTCCGGGTGTTTGGAGCGCAGAATATTCTTGTGTTCATCGACATACGGGGTCACCAAGATAGAGTTCTGTAGAACTGTGTAGTGTGCTTGACACAAAGAATGCCCGTCCCTACATATTATTGAGTCCCCTCCTAGCGTGCCTTTTCCAGTCAGTCTCCCCTCATACCGCGATTGAGGGAGACCAATCTTCTTAAGGTCAGGAATGAAGTCAACACAAAACCCAATGACATCCTCTGTTTGATGGCCCATGGAGATGCTTCCTTCTGGCCTAGCACGGTTACGGACATATTTCTTTAGGACTCCCATGAACCTCTCAAAGGGGAACATATTGTGTAGAAATACAGGGCCCACAACGACAATCTCGTCGACTAGATGAACTAGGACGTGCGTCATGATATTGAAAAAGGATGGTGGGAACACCAGCTTGAAACTGACAAGACATTGCGCCACATCACTCCTTAACCTTGGTAGGATTTCTGGATCGATCACCTTCTGAGAGATTGCATTGAGGAATGCACATAGCTTCACAATGGCTAATCGAACGTT
The DNA here is from genome assembly GCA_011799875.1 of Thinopyrum elongatum. Classification (NCBI taxonomy): domain Eukaryota; kingdom Viridiplantae; phylum Streptophyta; class Magnoliopsida; order Poales; family Poaceae; genus Thinopyrum; species Thinopyrum elongatum. Next base: position 59,577,722 of record CM022301.1, on the reverse strand, counting down.
TTCCGGTAGAAGCCCCCTCAATGCAACCGGAAGCAGTTGCATCGTAATCACGTGGCAGTCATGAGACTTTAGGTTTTGGAACTTTTTCTCTGCCATATTTATTATTCCCTTTATATTCGACGAGAAGCCAGACGGGACCTTCATACTGAGCAGGCATTCAAAGAAGATTTCCTTCTCTTCTTTGGTAAGAGCGTAGCTGGCAGGACCTTCATACTGCTTTGGAGGCATGCCGTCTTTTTCGTGCACACGTTGCTGGTCCTCCCGTGCCTTCGGTGTATCTTTTCTCTTCCCATACACGCCCAAGAAGCCTAGCAGGTTCACGGAAAGATTCTTCGTCACGTGCATCACGTCAATAGAAGAGCGGACCTCTAGGTCTTTCTAGTAGGGTAGGTCCCAAAATATAGATTTCTTCTTCCACATGGGTGCGCGTCCCTCAGCATCATTCGGAACAGATAGTCCGCCGAGACCCTTTCCAAAGATTACTTGTAAGTCATTGACCATAGCAAGTATGTGATCACCGGTACGGATGGCGGGCTTCTTCCGGTGATCTGCCTCGCCTTTAAAATGCTTGCCTTTCTTTCGACATTGATGGTTGGTCGGAAGAAATCGACGATGCCACAGGTACACATTCTTCCTGCATTTGTCCAGGTATATACTTTCGGTGTCATCTAAACAGTGTGTGCATGTGTGGTATCCCTTGTTTGTCTGTCCTGAAAAGTTACTGAGAGCAGGCCAATCATTGATGGTTACAAACAGCAACGCATGCAGGTCAAATTCCTGCTGTTTGTGCTCATCCCACACACGTACACCGTTTCCATTCCACAATAGTAAAAGTTCTTCAACTAATGGCCTTAGGTACACATCAATGTCGTTGCCGGGTTGCTTAGGGCCTTGGATGAGAACTAGCATCATAATTAACTTCCGCTTCATGCACAACCAAGGAGGAAGGTTATACATACATAGAGTCACGGGCCAGGTGCTGTGATTGCTGCTCTGCTCCCCAAAAGGAATAATGCTATCTGCGCTTAAACCAAACCATACGTTCCTTGCGTCACCTGCAAAGTCCTCCCAGTACTTTCTCTCGATTTTTCTCCACTGCGACCCGTCAGCGGGTGCTCTCAACTTGGCATGCTCTTTGTTTCTGAATAGACGTTTCAACCATGGTATTATAGGAGCATACCACATCACCTTGGCAGGAACCCTCTTCCTGGGGCGCTCGCCGTCAACATCACCAGGGTCATCTCGTCTGATCTTATACCGCAATGCACCGCATACCGGGCATGCGTTCAAATCCTCGTATGCACCGCGGTAGAGGATGCAGTCATTAGGGCATGCATGTATCTTCTGCACCTCCAATCCTAGAGGGCATACAACCTTCTTTGCTGCGTACGTACTGTCGGGCAATTCGTTATCCTTTGGAAGCTTCTTCTTCAATATTTTCAGTAGCTTCTCAAATCCTTTGTCAGATACATCATTCTCTGCCTTCCACTGCAGCAATTCAAGTGTGGTACCGAGCTTTGTGTTGCCATCTTCGCAATTGGGGTACAACCCTTTTTTGTGATCCTCTAACATGCGATCGAACTTCAGCTTCTCCTTTTCACTTTTGCACTGTCTCTTTGCATCAACAATGACCCGGCGAAGATCATCATCGGACACATCGTCTGGTTCCTCTTGATCTTCAGCTTCCCCCGTTGCAGCATCACCGTATTCAGAGGGCACATAGTTGTCATCATCCTCTTCTTCTTCGCTGTCTTCCATCATAACCCCTCTTTCTCCGTGCTTGGTCCAAACATTATAGTGTGGCATGAAACCCTTATAAAGCAGGTGGGTGTGAAGGGTTTTCGAGTCAGAGTAAGACCTCGTATTCCCACATATAGGGCATGGACAACACATAAAACCATTCTGCTTGTTTACCTCAGCCACTGCGAGAAAATTATGCACGCCCTCAATGTACTCGGAGGTGCGTCTGTTACCGTACATCCATTGCCGGTTCATCTGCCTGCATTATATATAATTAAGTGTGTCAAAAACCATTACAGAACATCATGAATAGATAAGTGACCAAATTAATAGAAGTTCATCATCACATTAAAACCAAAGTACATACATAGTTCTCATTGAACAACATATAGCTCTCCAGAGCATCTAATTAAACCATACATTGAAACTATCTAAAATATTTCAATGCAACAACAAATGCGATCATAATCGCAACTAAGGTAACAATTGATCCAACGGTATAATGATACCAAGCCTTGGTATGAATGGTATATTTTCTAATCTTTCTAATCTTCAAGCGCATTGCATCCATCTTGATCTTGTGATCATCGACGACATCCGCAACATGCAACTCCAATATCATCTTCTCCTCCTCAATTTTTTTTCAATTTTTCCTTCAAGTAATTGTTTTCTTCTTCAACTAAATTTAACCTCTCGACAATAGGGTCGGTTGGAATTTCCGGTTCACATACCTCCTAGATAAAAACATCTATGTCACGTTGGTCGGCATAATTGTCATAAACACTAAATGAACCAAATAGTTATAAAAGATAATATGTACCACATCTGAATCATAGACAGGACGAGGGCCGACGGAGGCGGATACCAAAACCATCGCACTATATAATAACAAACAATAATAAAAGTAAGAAAATTACACAAGTATCTATCTAAATCATACAAGTAAGAACTTTTTTCTTTTAGAAAGAAGATAAGATCAAGAGGTTCACCACGGTGGTGCCGGCGACGAGATCGGCGCGGGCGATCGACGGCGGTGAGGACGGGGACGGGACAGGACAGTCCGCCAAACCTAAAAAAATCTCGAGGAAAATGGAGTTTGGACAAGGAGCTTCGAGAGGAGAAAGCTTAAGTGTGGTTCGGACATTTCATCGAACACCTCATGTGCATAGGAGGTGAGCTAGAGCACCACAAAGCTCTCCCACGGCCGGCCAGAAAAACAGAGCACTCCACTGCTCTGCTCGCGGGCGAGGGGGTATATATAGGCATCTCATTGGTTCCGGTTCGTAGCTGGAACCGGGACCAAAGGGGCCAGACGAACCGGGACCAATGCCCCACGAGGCCCGGCCGCCCCCCTGGACTCACGAACCGGGACCTATGCCCCCATGGGTCCCGGTTCGTGACTGAACCGGGACTAATGGGCTGGCCCGGCCTGGACCAAAGCCCTGTTTTCTACTAGTGTTAGTTCAAATTTTTACTAAAGCCACGACACTTATTTTGGGACGGAGGGACTAGTGAATAGAAATATGAACTGGCTTTAACTTTTTTGTGTGTGTATCTAGAGATTACAATTAGGCATTAGAGGAAAAATTTATTTATTCCCAGACATAATAGGAAAATCATCACTTACATGTTAAGTTAGCTCAAAGGAATCCCGCCGGGGAAGCTCAAAGGAATCCTGCGAAATCGGAGTGTTTAGAAGAACATGTACTGCACAGCAGCACCTGCACGAAGGCTTGCTTGATTGCTATGAATTCGATCTGACATTATAGCCAATTGTGCTGCTACTTTCATCATCAGCTAAAACCTACCAAACAAATAGGACAGGATCGTTGCCGAAATAAAGCATTGACATTGTTATAACTGGTCCCAAAAGAGTAGTACTACTAAGGCTTATATGTTGGTAGCAGAAGAGATAAACTGCTCAAAAAGAGTATTTAAGCTATCACTTTCAAAATCCGAACATGACAGGCGAGTCGGCGACCATGTATGTAATGCCAAAAGAACATTCTGAAGTTAATTTGAGTGTCGAAATAAGTAATGTGATCACATTACGTGTTGTTTTCAACCTAACAAACAAACAGTGAATGGCATTTTGAGACTCGAGTGCTTGCTAAGCCTAAAGCTGGGACAAATTAAAATTATAATAGACTCCCCGAGAGGTTCAGACAAGAGCAAGCAGCCCACTGCTGATAGCACACACAAAAGGAGCAAGCATATCCTAAAAGGAGGGGCAAATAAATCCTGCTACTTGGAGCTCAAGCAGATCAGAGCAACTAAGCCGATTCCTGGAGAACGGTTCGTTGAGCAATTGAGCAGTGTGAAGAGATAAAAGGAGGAACTGGAGGAGGGTTCAGATGGGGTGGAGAGGGAACTTACGGTTAGTAGGTTGTTCATGGCGGCGGGGTGGGGCGGGGCGGGAGGAACAGACGGCGGGGCGGCGAGGAGAGACGGAGGAAGGAACAGACGGACGGCGGCGCGGCGAGGGTTTAGCTTTCCTTTTCTTTCCTTTCATTTCCTTTTCTTTCTTTGTACAGGCTCCACCCTTCCTTGCAGCGTGCAAAGAACAGGACACGTCCTATTCCACATGAGCGTGGAATAGTTGAGGAAAGGCCTATGGCTCCCTCATATGGGCTGGCCACGTCATGTGCTTTTTTATTCTTGAAAAATATATTTTCTTTAATGAATGTTTGACACGACAAAATAAAAACGAAACGCGGGCATGCCAATGTACCTAAGTACACAAAGAAATGATATAGAAAAAATGCATTTTATTAATCTCGTGTCGAGAAACAAAATTACAAAAAATAAACCCTGTGAAGGACGCTCCGTGACCTGCTGGCGCGGCCAATGTGACTTTGACAAATGTGAGGTTCTGGTTCACGGGGCCTCGAGAAGCTCCTGATTAATTACGTCCGCGAGTCAATCTCGCAAGCCACCTCCGATTAAGCTGCTGCAATGGTCGTCGTCTTCTGGTCTTGTCTTCTCCATGAGCTTGGTGTAGACGATGATGATATGGTGATGAAGTGGAAGGGGAGGGCGATACGTCCATCGCATCGGCTATGCTTAGCCATATCCCTCCGCTATGTCAATGTCCGTTGATGAAGATGTGGATGGCCTTCGCCTCGTCGGTGCCCGGCCTTGGGGTGTCTGCCTTATCAGTGTCGGACTAAATGACTTGACATTGCCTCGTCGGCATATCAAGTGATAGTTTGCTTCATTGCAGAAAGACACGTCGGTGGTGTATAGCTTCGCATCGCCGGTGATCTAGAAGGTGCAGACATGTGTGTGATGATGAGAAGGCTCCATCCCGCAACGGCCACGAGCGCTGACATACTGGCCTCGTCGTGGCCGGATAACTGGTGTCCCCCTGGTGCGGCAACCAACCTCGTTGTGGCCGAGGATCTGCATCGTTTTCATTACTTCTAGGGTAGAAACCATTAAGAGGTTATCATGGATCAAAATGCGGAACGTGAAGCATACTATGAGGATTTCGCAAGAACTATACCTGAAAATTATTTCGATTTGTAGCATATGGCTTCAACTTCACTATCATGAAGGTAGGACAACGGAAAGATGGCGGCGGCAGATTCTAGAGTATGCGCATGAGGTGTGTGTAGAGGGTCTGCTAGACCAGTTGGTGCTCTTGGATGGCCAGTGGGCAGCTTGGTGAGGCCACTGTATTAGATGGTGTGTCTTGATGCGAGACATGACACATCATCAACCTTGTAGGTGTAGCGACAATGGTTGTCAGGTAGGTGGCTTTGGGCTAATCCGTGTATTTGTTTTGTCGGGTCCAGTTGAACAATACGCTAAAATGATTGTGTGCGTCGCTTAATGCAGAGGCCAGGAGTAATCCTCTTTTTCAGAAAAAACTGCACTACCTGCAAATTTGGATGAATATGTATTTTTACAAAACATCAATGCAAAGCTGTGCATAATGAGTAAAGAATGGTCAAGTTTGTATGAGTCTTGATGATTTTTTCATTGAATTTTTGTTTATTCTACGGAATTATTATGATGAACCCTTTTTCAGTCTCTGATGTTATCGTTATCCAACCGTGCCCTCATACATTTCAAACAGGGTTTGAGCAAACCGAATGATTTCCATGCAAACCAATGATTTTCATTCAAATCGGGCCCAAAATCATTAATTTTGACATATTTCAACTAAACAAAAGCGGACGAGACATTTTAACCTAGTTTAAATGATTGCCAGCGATGGCGGTGTCCGTGTGCATTGCATCAGACCGTGTCGAAGTGGTGACAAATATCGGCTCTGGAGCACCCTCTTCTCACGTTACTATCTTGCCAGAGATCGACCATCTTCGGCGTTCTTTCTGGGAGATCAAGTTCATCCACAAGCGACGACAACACAATAGAGAGGCGCACTACCTTGTTAAAGCTGCTTCCTCTCTTCCTACCGGGCGTCATGAGTGGCTTTCTGTTTTGCCCGATCTTATATGTATCCCATGAACATTAACTTTTAATAAAGGGTGCAGTTTCTCAAAAAAAAAAAAATACAGCCAGTGGTTCATAGAGAATGAATAACAATTCTCAACACCGAGAACAACATGAGTTCATGCATATAAATGCGGAGTATCAATTTCACAAACATCAACTATACCGAAGCTGGATATATATATAAGCATATAAATTATGTCTGATCGTACTACAGAGAAAAGGTCGAATACATCAAAGACGACCCCAATCCAGGGTGATTATGGCAGCATGATACATCGAAGCGGAGGACGCTGAAAGCAAACCAGGCAGCGCTCCCGCTCCTCCTAGGGTTCCCCCACCCCTCCTCCCCGGCCGCCGCCGGCCGCCCCGTCCCCCCCCCCCCCCCCCCCCCCCCCCCCCCCCCCCCCCCTAGATCCGCCCCTGCGCCGCCTCCCCGGGAGGTGGCCCGGGCGGCGCGCGCCCCCGCTCCCCTTCGGCCGTCCCCCTCCCCCATCCCTCCCCGCCGCCGCCGGCGGGCGCCCCCAGCGCAGGCCCGGGTGGTGCTGGCGGCGGCGGAACCTTCAGTCCCCGCGCGCGTGGCTCCCCTGCCCGGGGCATGGGGCGGCGGCGGTGCTCCTCGGCTAGGCGGCGGCCCGGTCACCCGGCGGCGGTGGCCGGCAGCGCGCGAGGTGGTGGTGTGGCCCTTGGCGGCGGGGCGGCGTGGTGGCAGGGGATGGCCGGCGGCGAGACCCCGGCCCAGATCCGGGCCCGGCGGGCCCCATTTGGGTCCTAGCGGGCCGGCCCCCGACGTGGCTTCGTCGTCGTCTGTGTGGTGAGGAGGCGGAGCAGCTTGGACGGGGGGCGGCGACGCTGACGGCGTGCCTGCTGCAGCGCGATGGCGGGAGCTTTATGGGCGTGGAGGGCCCGGCCGGGCCTGTGGGCCAATGGGCCTGGTATGCTCCTGCTACTGTGTCCGGTCGGCTACCGTCGTTGACGGTGGAGGTTGAGCCCTCCCGCGTGCCGACGGTGCTGCTGCCCCTAGTCCCGGCTCCAATTCCTCGCTGTGCAGACCTCACCTCGTGGTGCCATGGTGAGACGGCGTGGAGGCTTCATGACAGCTTTGGCGCAGGATGGTAGTCGGTTTGGTGGTGGGCTCCGAAGCATCCGAGGTGAAGGTTGGGATCGGGGGAAACCCCTATCGGCGTGGCCGACACCGACGCGGAGGCGCCTGTGGGTGCTGCCGGACCTTCCTGGAGGGCGTCGGGGCTACCCTTCCTCTCGTCTCGTCGCGTACCGGGGGAAACCCTTGGCGGCAGCGTCGTCATCGTCGCGGTCCTTCTTGGAGGTGTTGATTGGTACCGGCACTTCAGAGCCTTGGAGCTTGGTGGGAGATCTCCGGTGGGCGCAGTGGCCGTGAAGCTTCTTCGTTTTTGTCGATCCGCCGTTGTCGGCATTTCTTCTTTTGTTTTTTCTCTTTCGTTTCTTTTGGGTGTGACTGTGCTGCTTTCGCCCCAGCACCTATCGTTGGTTATATCGGTTGGTTGCTTTGTAATACAAAGCGGGGGGAAACCTTTTTTCGTGAATCCAGGGTGATTATGTAGCCCGCAGTACACAAATACTAACTTAGTTCTATCCAACTACATTACACTAGTAGGTTCACACATACGGCACTCCGTCAATCTTCACAGCATATATATAGAGCTTTTACGGTACATCATACTACCTGAAATAATGGATAGTATATAGTTGATCCAACGGTTAATATAGGTCCGCTGGGAATTTGGCTGAGTGCATATTGGTAATTTCCTATATGGGATAGATTTATTTCCAGGCTTTAATCATAATGATATATACACACCAACAATCCCGTAAAAAAGATACACAAACAGAGGTGAAAGACAAGCCAGCTCCTCGATGGCACACGCCACGGACAGGTAATCTGCCGATCCGACGTCGTCAGCCCGCCTCAGGACACATACTCTCGTTGTGCGCCGCGTCCAGGTCGTCTGCCATATTGGGCGGCAGCCCGCCTCCGCTGACCAGCCACCCGGCGCACACCCTTGCCTCAGTGTTGAGAGGGTCGATAGCAGTAATCAAAGGCATCACCTTGGCATTATCACCATTGAGCCAAAGATTGGAATGCTCCAGCGTCCAACGGCCGCTCTCGTCGTTGAGCGTGAACCGTGAAGGATCTGGTATGTAACGGGTCGACCTCCATCATGACTCATGTGCACTGCCTGTGTGATTCGCGTATTAAGCTAGCTCAGATCGACCAAGTAGCCAGCAGTGATTAGTCCTTTGCTACAACTACTCATCGGTACTGATCCATGGAGATGGTCCGCTGCAGCTAGCTGAACTAATCGGCTACGTACGGCTTGCCCTGCTTCTCACTCCTCACCACCCCGGAGGAGGGCCACGAAGTTGATGATGTCGCCTACCGCGTAGAAGACGATGGCCATGGTGCATAAGATCCAGCAGACGAGGTGTCCTGGGTCGGCGGCGTGGTTGAGGCAGATGTCGGCGAAAAACATGCAGTGGCCGACGACAGTGAGCACGAGCGCGAGGTAGGCCAAGGCACGGAGGATCCAGCGGCGGCGGCCCGGGAGCCATAGCACCAGCGCGGCCGCGGCCGCCTGGAACGCGGCACAGGACAAGATCACGATCCAGTGGTTGCGCTCCGCGTCAGTCAGCTGGTCGCACCGGAGAATGAACGAGAACTGCAGAGGACAAACACCAACTTGGCCATGATTGATGATTCGATCGGAAATCCAATTTCAGAACGTCGCGGCATGCAGTAGGAGTTACCTGGCTGCAGTAGACGTGGTAATGGTGGAGTGCGTAGTCGATTGCGTAGCCCATGGCGTAGGAGACAGACGACGAAGACGAAGGCGTTCAAGAGCGCCCAAGCCATGACCCGCCGGACAGCAGCATCCGAGGTCTTCTTGGCCACCGTCACGCTCACGGTCACAACACTCACAGGCAGCAGATGAGGCATCTTGCTGCCGTCCTTGGTGGATCCAAGCTTCTTTTGCGGCGAGTCCATGGATCCAAGGGTGGAACTAGAAGGACGGGACCAGCAACAACAAGGACGCACGGTTAGTTCCCTTGATTGATTGATTTTCTGTCGCGAAAGAAACGATCGACACTGCTAGCTCCTTAATTTCAACCCGAAAGAAGAAGAAGAATAAAGATTTCAGGGAGAAGAGCAAACACCAGCTAAGAGGGACAGACAGAGTTCGATGATGATCAACTCACCGTCACTGCTCGGATGGGAGGCGCTTCCCTTTGCTGCCTAGCTTAATCTGCCTGCTTCTTCTGAAATCTGAACTGAAGGGGGTCTTGCTCGCGCGAGCGTTTCTCAAGTAGCCGAGCAACGCAGTTGCAAAGCCGAACAAGAAGCAGCACTGCAGGAGCATGTGACAATGGAGAGAGGAAACCACGGGGAAGCTTCGTCCGGGAGGGGAGCCGCGTATACCATGCATCTTTGGCAATGCAGTGGGATGCCTAATCTCTTTGCCGAGATGTACAAAAATGTATGTGAAGCTCAAGTGCTCAACAGGCACATCCATACATGGCAGTAAAAAGCTAGCCAGCCAGCACGTTTTAATTAGCTGCGCGGTCATTTTCAACTAGTGTGATTCCGGTAAGTAGGATATACACTAACACCCATACACCAGTGTAACGATGGTTGCCTCATCAATCATTTTTTTTTTTGAGAGCCAGAGTACAAACTCAGGCAGGGTTACACTCAGAGATTACTAGGGATCTTAACCTGTTTGGTACATCTGAAATGATCAACAGATCATCACCCCGTCTAGCTCCCGCTGCTAGTTCATGAGCCAAACGGTTGCACTCACGGGGGGCAAAGACCACTCTGTGCTCTTGGAAGACATCTAGAGCAGCCTTCACGTCCAGAATAGTACCGTAGCATGGGGATCGGGTTGTCACCTCAGTATTCAGAGCCTCAACAACTGTTTTGCAATCAGCCTCTAGTATCACCCGGCCCTTGAACACATCAGCCAGAGCCTGCAGACCAACCAGTGCGGCCCGGCCCTCTGCCTCCTCCGCACTGCTTGCAAGGGGCATGGCCTTGCATGTGGACAAGAGGACCTGGCCTTCATGATTTCTCACGACTGCACCTGCCCAACACTGGCCGCTGTCTGCAACAAAGGCTGCATCCGAATTAACCTTTGCCCATCCATACGCCGGTGCCAGCCAATGCTTGGGTCTGTCGACAGGGATACGAGGATGCCCGCTGGCCAAAGTTTCCCCTGACTTGCCATTTTCCGACAGAACATTCAAAACTACACTTTTCCACTCTTCCTCGTACCTCTGTAGGAACATCACTGATCCCCTAATTGTTTCTTTACCTGCCCCATGTACGCAATCATCCCTCAAATGCCAGCATCGCCAGAGGAGAAATAGAATTTTTGCCCGCATGTCCGGTAACACTGACCCTAGCAGCACTTGCAGCCAGTCACAAGTCACAACCTGTATGTCTGAATTCCTTTTCAGGAGGGAGACCCCACTCTTTCCTCATCGCATGTCTCAAGGCCCTGCTTTTTGAACAGGCAATGACCGCATGGAATTCGTCTTCCTTGCTATTGCCGCATATCACACAGGTGCCATCCGGGATGATGGTGCGCTTGCATTCGGCGGGACATCCGCTTTTCAAATTAGATCCCAGATGCTGCGATCAGTAGCGCTATTCGACGAGCTCGATGGATCGAGACCAGTCTGACCTTGGATGGCTGCAGCCAGCTTGTACGCACTCCTCACGGAGAAGTTGCCATTTCTTTCATAGTGCCACGCAATACAGTCACCCGCCTCAGCTCTTGGGATAGGTATCTTGCATATATCATCAGCGTCAAAAGAGTGAAAAATCTGTCTAATCAAAACCTCATTCCACTCTTTCTTATCTGGAAGCATGAGCTGGTTTACCCATCGTATCCTTGTTCTCCTAGTAAAAGATGCCATTCTAAGACCTTCCTCCCTGGGGATCCATTGATCACGTTTAATTTGGATGCTCTTACCATCACCTACACGCCAGATGACTCCTTTCTTTAGTAGCTCAAGTCCGGCCTCAATACCTCTCCACACCGGGGAGGCGTCCGAAGCAAAAACAGTATCCAATAGATTTCCGTGCGGGTAGTATTTTGATTTGAGCACCCTAGCACACAGACTATCCGGCTTCTGGAGGAGTCTCCATCCCTGTTTGGCGAGCAGAGCAATATTAAAAAGGTGCATGTCCCTAAATCCTATGCCTCCCGCCCGCTTCGGCCTTGTCATTCGTTCCCATGACATCCAGTGCACCTTGCGTTGTCCATTCTCGTCGCCCTACCAGAAGTCCCGGATCATTTTCTCGTATTTCTCACAGAAGCCCTTGGAGAGGAGGAAGACACCCATAGTGAAGCATGGTAAGGCCTGGACAACTGACTTCACGTGAACTTCCTTGGCTGAGTAGGACATGAACCTCTCCGACCAATCATTGCACCTTTTTCCAAACCTATCCATGATGGGCTGGAAGTTTTCATCTTTCATTCTCCCTTCTGGGGTCGGGAGACCCAGGTACTTACTCTCAAAAGCAGAGGACACAACTCCCAAGGTTCCCTTAATTTCCTCTCTGGTTTCCTCCGGACATAGCTCACTGAATAGGATAGAGCATTTGCTCTCACTCAATAACTGGCCTGTGCCTTTCTGAAAATCCATCAGCACTTTCTTGATGACCATAGCCTGTTCAGCCGCCGCCTTGAAGAAGGTCAAACTGTCATCTGCAAACAAAAGGTTGGAAATACCCGGGCTGTTTCTGGCAATTTTTAATGGAGTCAAATTCCCCTCCTCTATCTCTTTCTTCATGAGGTTGACTAGGCTATCCGCCACAAACAAGAACAGGTAGGGGCTGAGGGGATCTCCCTGGCGAAGCCCTCTCGATGGGGTAAACGGTTCCAGCAGTTCTCCATTACATCTGACAGAGTATCGGACTGAACGAACACACTGCATGATCCACCCCGTCCATTTCCTATCAAAACCCGTTTTCAGAAGCACCTCCTCTAGGAATCTCCAGTCCACCCTATCATAGACTTTTGCCAGGTCCAGTTTATACGCACAGTGGGTATTGTGCATATTTTTGCTGTGTTGTATCTTGTGGAAACATTCAAAGGCGATCGTGGCATTATCCGTGATCAGCCTGCCCGGAATGAATGCACTCTGTGTTTGGGATATGATCTCATCCAAAAGGGGGCGCAGGCGATTGACGAGACATTTTGAGATCACCTTATACAACACATTGCAGAGGCTGATTGGTCGGTAGTCTTTTAACGACTGAGGGTCCTTGCCTTTCGGTATAAGTACGATCACAGTGTCGTTCAAACCGTCGGGCATTATACCATTTTCAAAGAAACTGATTACGCCTTTGATCACATCATCCCTGAGAACCTCCCAATTTCTCTGATAGAAACGGGCTGGAAAACCATCCGGGCCGGGTGACTTTAAAGGGCCAATTTGAAATAATGCGTTACTTACTTCCTCAGCCGTGAAAGGCTTAACCAGCCCCACATTCATCTCTTCTGTCACCCTTCTCTTGACCAGCTCTAGAATGCTATGGGGTTGCACATCGCTGTCTTTCTCATATAGCTTTTGAAAAAATTCTTTTGTTATTTCATGTATCCCTTCTCTATCATCCTTCCACACTCCAGTGCTATCTTTCAGTTTTGTTATGTCATTTTTCTTTTTCCTCCACGTGGCCTTCCTCTGAAACCATTTAGTGTTCCGGTCTCCTTCTCGCAAGTAAGTGGCCCTTGAGCGCTTTCTCCACATTAGCTCTTCCCTCAGTAAAAGCTCGTCAAGTTCCTTCGAGCACTCCTTGATGTCCCTCTGCTGCTGTGCTGATTGGTTGCCACTCCACAAAACGCATATCTTTCTGTGAACTTCAGCAGTACGCTTTAGCACCGAGCCAAAATCCCGAGCAGCCCATCCACTCAAGGCCTTCTGCATATACTGTATCTTTGTACCCAGCTCCTGCAGATTTGTGGCTGCCCCGCTGTTCGTCCATGTGTTCTCTATCGTGGTTTTCAGGGAGTCAACACGCTCCCACATGTGTTCATAGCGGAACACTTTCCGACTCGCGTCATGAACAGGTCTCCATTCCTTCCTCATTCCGAAACGCAGCAATAGCGGAAAGTGATCGGACCGAGACGAGCAAATATGTTCCACCGATGCCCCATGAAAATAATCCGCCCAGCCTTGCGAAGCCACGGCCCTGTCAAGTCTCGCGCGCACATTTTTCCTCCCATCTTGTTTATTGTTGTATGTCCAGATTGGGCCTTTGAAGCCAAGATCAAACAAATTACAATCTGACAACACTTTGCGAAAATTTTCCATCTGCCTTTCAGGCCTTTTCGAAACTGAGATGTGCTCGGATTGCCACATTACCTCGATAAAATCACCCATCATTAACCAAGGGGCCTTCGAAGCATCCTTAATCCTCCTAAGCAGGTTCCACATATGATGTCTTTCATGTGTTTTGGTTCACCATATACAAATGTTCCACGCCATTGCAAACTAGTGGAATTTAGACGCACAAGAACATCAATATACCTCGGGCCAACGGCAAGCTTTATTAACTCAATGCTCTCATCATAGAAGAGTGCAATTCCCGCACCCTTCCCGGTGCCAGGCTGCGTAATACAATGTTTGAGGCCTAGTCTCCATTTCAGCTTATTCACATACGAATTGCTTTGCCGAGTTTCAGAGAGGAACACCATCTTCGGCTTGTACGTGTGCACTAGGCACACGAGTTCCTGAACTGTCCGGGGTTGCCCAAGACCCCGGCAGTTCCAGCATAGGATCGTCATGGCTCCTGACGGGCACCGCCATTAGCGCCCGTCAGTTTGCCGGCAGCCCCTACACTACCAGACTAAACCTATATGCCTAGGGCCTTATCTATGCCGACGGCCTTTTGTCGGGGCCGTCGGCATATCTCAAGCTATGCCGACAGCCTGGAGAAAACCGTCAGCATAGAAAAGCCGTCGGCATATCTCCATCTATGCCTACGGCAGCCGTAGGCATAGTAAGGCCGTCGGCATACATCGATCTATGCCTACGGCAACCGTACGCATATTTAGGCCGTCGGCATACCGGTGGCCCTGGTGGCCCGGGGACAGACGGCGGGCTGACGCTGTCAAATCTATGCCGACGGCCCTGACGGGGGCCGTCGGCATAGATATTATCTGTTTTTTTAGAAGCAGCTGTCACGTCGCAGAGCTATGCCGACGGCAAAGCCGTAGACATAGTTTTCCATCTATTCCTACGGCGAGGCCGTAGGCATAGCCTCGCCACGTGGCGCCTCCTGGTAGCCCCTGGCCGAGAACTATGCCTACGGCCATGCCGTAGGCATAGAAATTATCTTCTTCTTTTTTAAGTTAAAATTTGATTAATTTAAATCTGACTTATCTAAACTTAAACATACACAAATTATACATCGATTTGGGGTAGAATTTTCCATAGATTATGAATATCTAGTTTGTTTTTGTTTTTGAGTATGTTAGAAATGTGATCACGTGTACTTTTGCATATAGGTCCTTATACTTTGTTAAAATCACAACTAATTGATACTTGCATTGATTTTGGCAAATTTTATATTGTTTTTTTATCAGAATCTTGAAATGATTCAGTTGCTATACTATGTTTCAAATTTGAATAAACTAACAATGATGTTTGCTTCATATTTACATAAAACACAATTTTGTTTTGAGTTCTTGTATATTTTTCATTCCTTGGCCATACGAAGTATAAGGACCCGCCGCTGGGTCCTCTTACACGTCTGGAAGTGTGGTGGCGGGTGCAAACACCTGGCACGCGGCTCCGGAGTGTGACCCCCTTCACAGACGGCGCCGCCGCCGGCACTTGGAGGGGGGGGGAAACGGCCATGTCAGGTCTACGCAGAGGTAATCTTGCGGTGGGTTGGGCCCGGACCCTGTTCTGAAGTGTTCCTATGGGCTGACCTATCACAACCAGGTGAAAAGGTCCATTGGTCAAAGCCCGTCAAGCGAAAGTCAAAGGGGTAGATCTACGGGTCAACTGGGCAGGGTTAGGCGGCACGAGGGCCTTGGGGGATAGCTACGCCACTAGAGTTTCGCACCGGGTCCTCACTCATGTCTTAAGTTGTGGTGGCATGTCCGAAGAGGCAATGCGCGGCTCCAGGGTGTGGTCCCCTCTCACGGACAGCGATGACACCAAAGTGATCCCTCTCAGGTTTTGGTGTTGCGTGAATATTCCTGAACACCCAGAGTGTGATCAGCTCATGAATTTTTTACACGGCGCGGGCACACATGATATAAGATGCGTGGCAATTTATTATATTTTTTAAAGATTCAGTAGTATGCGCAAAAATCCCCCGGTACGGGTTGTTCTTCGCGTGTCTATGAGTGTGGCCGGGGGCCTTCGGTGGCTAGCTATGCGACCAAATCTTGCGCTGGTTCCTCTTACACGTCTGGAAGTGTGGTGGCGGGTGCAAAAACCTGGCACGCAGCTCCGGAGTGCGACCCCCTTCACGGACGGCGCGCCGCCGGCACTTGGAGGGGGGAAACGGCCACGTCGGGTCTACGCGGAGGTAATCTTGCGATGGGTTGGGCCCGGACCCTGTTCTGATGGGCTGACCTATCACAACCAGGTGAAAAAGTCCATTTGTCAAAGCCCGTCCGACGAAAGTCAAAGGGGTAGATCTGCGGGTCAACTAAGCCAGGGTTAGGCGGCATGGGGCCTTGGGGGGTAGCTACGCCACCACAGCTTCGCACCGGGTCCTTACTCATGTCTTAAGTTGTGGTGGCATGTCCGAAGAGGCAATGCGCGGCTCCGGGGTGTGGTCCCCTCTCACGGATGGCGGTGACACCGAAGTGATCCCTCTGAGGTTTTGGTGTTGCATGAATATTCCTGAAATCCCGGAGTGTGATCAACTCATGATTTTTTTACACAGCGCGGGCACACGTGATATAAGATGAGTGGCAATTATCTTATATTTTTTAAAGATTAAGTAGTATGCGCAAAAATCCCCCGGTACGGGTTGTTCTTCGCGTGTCTACGAGTGTGGCCGGGGGCCTTCGGTGGCTAGGTATGCGACCAAATCTTGCGCTGGGTCCTCTTACATGTCTGGAAGTGTGGTGGAGAGTGCAAACACCTAGCACGCGGCTCCGGAGTGTGACCCCCTTCAGGGACGGCGCCGTCGCCGGCACTTGGAGAGGGGAAACGGCAACGTTGGATCTACGCGGAGGTAATCTTGCGGTGGGTTGGGCCCGGACCCTGTTCTGAAGTGTTCCTATGGGCTGACCTATCACAATCAGGTGAAAAGGTACATTTGTCAAAGCCTGTCCAGTGAAAGTCAAAGGGGTAGATCTGCAGGTCAACTAAGCCAGGGTTAGGCGGCATGGGGGCCTTGGGGGGTAGCTACGCCACCAGAGCTTCGCACCGGGTCCTCACTCATGTCTTAAGTTGTGGTAGCATGTCCGAAGAGGCAATGAGCGGCTCCGGGGTGTGGTCCCCTCTCACGAACGGCGATGACACCGAAGTGATCCCTCTGAGGTTTTGGTGTTGCGTGAATATTCCTGAACACCCAGAGTGTGATCAGCTCATGAATTTTTTACGCGGCGCGGGCACACATGATATAAGATGCGTGGCAATTTCTTATATTTTTTAAAGATTCAGTAGTATGCGCAAAAATCGCCCGGTACGGGTTGTTCTTCGCGTGTCTATGAGTGTGGCCGGGGGCCTTCGGTGGCTAGCTATGCGACCAAATCTTGCGCTGGGTCCTCTTACACGTCTGGAAGTGTGGTGGCGGGTGCAAACACCTGGCACGCGGCTCCGGAGTGCGACCCCCTTCACGGACGGCGCGCCGCCGGCACTTGGAGGGGGGAAACAGCCACGTCGGGTCTACGCGGAGGTAATCTTGCGATGGGTTGGGCCCGGACCCTGTTCTGAAGTGTTCCTTTGGGCTGACCTATCACAACCAGGTGAAAAAGTCCATTTGTCAAAGCCCGTCCGGCGAAAGTCAAGGGGGTAGATCTGCGGGTCAACTAAGCCACACTAGTAGAAAAAGGCCCATTTGTCCCGGTTCATAAGGCCCATTTGTCCCGGTTCGGGAACCTGGACTAAAGGGTCGGGACTAAAGCCCAACACCTTTAGTCCCGGTTCT
Organism: Thinopyrum elongatum; assembly: GCA_011799875.1. Classification (NCBI taxonomy): domain Eukaryota; kingdom Viridiplantae; phylum Streptophyta; class Magnoliopsida; order Poales; family Poaceae; genus Thinopyrum; species Thinopyrum elongatum. Next base: position 59,560,357 of record CM022301.1, on the reverse strand, counting down.
TATACGAATCGGGACAGATGGGGCTCCACGTGGCCGCTGCGGCGGCCGAGCCAGAGAGGAGGGCCTTTAGTCCCGGTTGGTAACACCAACCGGGACCAAAGTAATCCAGTGTCAGCAGCTCAGGAGCTGGGGTTTTGTTTTTTTTTTGAAGGGGGGGGGGGTTTGGGGGTTTGTGGGTTAATTAGGGGTTTCATATATTGTGTTAGCTAGCTAATAGAGAGAAGTGTCCTCTCTTATCTCCATGCTTGGTCGACGCTACGTACTTACGTATAGAGAGGACTCGACACGCTAGCTAGTAAGCAAAAGAAGGAAACCATTAAGTACACAAGATCGTCATGAACATATACAGAGAGAAGTGATCGACCTCCTCCTTCTCCGAGAGATTGGTCGAACAACAAGTTTTCGTATATCTATCCGACGCTACTAGCTACATATATACAATATAAGATCCCTAACATCTGATGTCAAGTTCCACATGGTATTCTCCGGCTGGATTGATGACGTGGTCAAGAAAGAATCCAGCCAATTCCTCTTGAATTGCCTTTAAGCGATCTTGATCTGCCAAATCTAATTTGAAGAAGGGGGTCAATACATATATATGAATGAAACTCAACACAAATGATGGTAATAAAATAAAATTGTGAATATTATTGCTTACGCACTTCATATTGTTTTTCAGAGTAGCCCCGCTTAGAGGTCGTTGCGTTGTAGATGTACTCGCAAACGTAGTATCCACAAAAATTATTACCGCCTTCCTGCCACAACCACTTTACGAGAAATAGAGGTCAATCAAACTGATAATCAAGCATTATAAATGGTATTGATGAAACTAGCTAGAATCAATGGGAGATGCGCAGAACTAGCTAGTAGTACTTACTTTCGGGTGTGTAAATCGCAGATCCCCCGGCAGTCCCGGAACTTCTGCGGTGAACACTTTCCAAACCCTGCGAGACAAAGAAAATAATTACTTGATATCAGGAAATGAACAAAGTTACCGATATGGTGCGATAATGATCGATTGAACTTACTTCTGGAGCATTTCAGTCATGGCTGCATACTCCTTGGGATCTTTTCGTCTTGAGTCTAAGACGGTTACTAGTCCCTGCTCAAGCTTAATCTCTAGGAGAATAAAGTGGAAGCTGCGCACGCATGCATAACTCATCAATTACATTACTATAACCTCAAGTAATAATGGAAACCGAATATGCAGAAGACAGTAACACTCACTTGAAGTTGTAAGGAAAGAGTATTTTATCTTTGTTTTGATTTTTAAGCAACGATTGTAGCAAGTTGGCCTCGGTTTCTTTCGGATTATATGTAACCGTCCATTCATCTATGAGATTTGTGTTAATGAACCCAATATCATAGATTTGTGCATTTCTGCATTCGACGATCTTCAATCTGCATAATATACTGAGGATAATTATATATACATGCAATGAAAGAGCTGAGCTATATATAGAGACTTAATTACAGAAGTATAGTACTTACAGACAGTAGCAAGTGATGATTATTTTATCGAGGTCCTTTTGATTGAAAAACTGGAAGAACTCCTCAAATGGAACAGACAACAGATCAAATCCAACGAGGTCGTGCTCCTCTTTAACTATCAGCGTCAAAATATCCTTCCCAGACTTGCAGGTGTCCATATGTACCACTTATGGAATCTTCGCATCATCGTTGTTAGAGGAGGATCACCAGGTCTGACGAGAGGCTTCCCGTACTGGTATTTGTGTTTGTCCACCTCCATTGTATCAAAATGTGCATCGTCGGGCAGGTAATCACCACGATTGGTACCGGGCAGCATCCCCGGCAGATTTGCGACGATATCGCTAGACACCTTGAGTGGGGGGCACAATTGGTTTGCCTGTTCGCCGAGCTGGGGAATTTTGTTCCCACTTCTTCGTTCTTGTAACCTTTTGTCAGTTGAAGTAGTTCCCGACCGGCGCGCTCCTTCCACTGCCTTTTTAAGAGCGCGGACATGGTTGTCATCCGGCGGAGGCGGTGGTGGTCGCTTCAGGTTCTTCACAGTGCGCTTCAATTTCACCGGATCCATCTTCTCCTCCGGAGGTGGATTTTTCTTTGCAAAAAAGTCCGTCACTTGGGCTTTACAGATCTCCGCGTTTTCCTCGTCGGTCATCTCGTATGGTAACTTCTCTAGAGGCGTGAGAGTCGGACCGAATCTGTATTGCCTCCCGCCTCTGGCTGTACTGCTAGACGCCGGAGCAGTCGGAGTGGCTGCGGCTGTCTTCCTTCGTTGCTTACGAGGCGGAGAAGGAGGCGGAGTGCTACGACGCGCCGGAGCAGCCAGAGCGGCGGCGGCTGTCTTCCGCTGTTGCTGACGAGGCGGAGAAGGAGGCGGGCTGCTCGGACGCGCCGGCGCAGGCGGAGAAGGAGGCGGAGTGCCCTGATCACTCACCAGAGGAGGAGGCGGAGGAGGAGGCGGAGTGCCCTGACTCGCCGGAGGAGGAGCGGAGGAGGAGGCGGAGTGCCCTGACTCGCCGGAGGAGGAGGCGGAGGCGTCCAGTTCGGAAGGTTGATGAGCTCCTTCCGCCATAGACATGGAGTCTTCAAAGCAAGACCCAGCTGAGTCTCCCCTTCACTAGTAGGGTGGTCAAGCTGGAGCTCCTCAAATCCCTCCGTTATTTCATCGATCATCACAACAGCATAGCCTTGTGGAATCGGAAGGCAGTGAAAAGTTGCGCCGGGTCCAGAAGGTGCAACAGAGCCGACAGCCGCCTTGACTTTGAGGTGCTACCATTGCGCCATAAGGTGGCAATCTTGAGCCTCCGTGATAGCATCCACGGGGTAGCTGGGAGCTGTGAAGTCAGGCTGCTGAAGGACCTCGGTGGAAGCCACGCTGCTTCTCCGCTGAGATGGAGGGGTAGCTTCTGGGGTAGCTCCGGCAGGTCGCTGGCTCTGAACTAGTAGTGCTTGTTCCTCTAGCGCTCGTACCCTTGCATTCAGCGACTGCAGTTCCGTCTGCTCCACTTTCCTCCTCCTCTCCCGGGTTTTGTAACCGCCTGCGCTGGGAAACCCAACCCTCCACGCAACGGAGCCTGCCGTGCCTCGTGTTCATCCTGGCGCAACCTTTTCTTCGGGCCTCGTCTCGTTACCGAAGTTTGGCTCGATCCGGAGGGCTAGAAAAGAAGAAAGAAGAGAGTTAATATGTGTACATACCAAAATAATTAATGCATCAATTAGCTAGTCAGCACAGGCTTAATTAATATATATACCTCGCCGGACTTTGCAACAGCTCCTTCCTCCGTTTGCTCATCGGAGCCATCATAATCATGTCCTTCCACCTCCATTGTTCGATCACCGGAGCCTGCTTCACCCTCTCCTTCCAGACCATCGGTGTCGTTGAGATACGACAAGATATCACCTCCGCCGAGGATTATGTCCCCCAACAACTGTTCTGCTTTGATGTCTCGGTGCTCCATAGTTTCTGCAAATATTACAACATGGCAATTAATATACAAACATGACAGATGGATATATTAGTGCAAACGTAGGCCTAGCTAGCTCGACGCTTCTACGGTTTGGGGTGGCCTCGACAACTCTTCTACGAACCGCCTCTCTCATGAATGTCCGACGTCCGGACCGACAAGGGATTTAACAAAATGACGCCATTCTGGATGTGCAGAAAATGGTCCATATTTTTCCTGATCTCATCTACCCTTCTATATGTCACGTTGTCTAGTGTCAAAGAATTCAAGCAAACCATGACTTCATCATTATCCGGAAATGACAGGCGTATAATGGTACGAAGCTCTTCAAAGTTGTTTTGGAACGGAGTTCCCGATAGAATAATTCGCTTTTTGGTACAAAGTTCAGCAAGAGCCTTCCGAATATCGCTATTTGGAAGGCCTTTGCTGAAATTCGTATCAAAAGGAGAATTATTCTATTAGGAACTCCGTTCCAAAACAACTTTGAAGAGCTTCGTAGCATCATACGCCTGTTACTTCCGACTAATGATGAAGCCATGGATTTCTTCAATACTTTGACAGACAACGTGACATATAGAAGAATATATATATATATGAGATTAGAAAAAAAATTGGATCAACTTGTGCACATCCATAATGGGGGCATTCTTGATAAATCTATATATGTCGAAATTCAAACTTTGACATATGATCAAACTTTGACATATGATCAAATGTTGCATATGTCAAAATTCAAACTTTGACATATGATCAAATGTTGCATATGTCAAAATTCAAACTTTGACATATGATCAAACTTTGATATATGTCCACCGCGATATAAAATAATACATAGACTTGTTCGGGCGAGAGGGGGTTGATCGACGTCCCCCCTCATGTCGAAGTTACCGGATTTATCTTCTAGTGGTTTGGGTGGCCTCGAGAGTTTGTCGAGTAGGGGCGGGAGGGGGTAGGAGATCGACAACGCTTTTTTATATATGTCCACCGCGATATAAAATAATACATAGACTTGTTCGGGCGAGAGGGGGTTGATCGACGTCCCCCCTCATGTCGAAGTGAATGAACAACTCTGAATCTTTTTACATGTACTCCCGAGGGGAATTGAAGTTATCGGGGTTATGTTTATACAACAAATGGACAACTCATCTCATTTCATCTCATCTGAAAAAACATAGCACATCTAAAAAAAATACATACATACATGGAAAAAAATTGCTATGAACAAAAAAAACATCATATATGAACATTTTCTATATCCATCCATACATACATACATACATTGAAAAAAATGCTATGAACAAACACATCAGTAGTAATTATTTTTATAATGATTTGGCCTCAAAAAAAAAAATTATTAGTATTTTCAAACTCTAGAATGACCCTGTTGCACTAGAACTATTTCAAATAATTCTTTTCAAATGCCACAAATTTTTTGAGAAGTCCTCTGATGCCTATAGATCATTTTTATGCAAAAACCCACTTTGGTCATTTGAAACTTTTGAGCAGTGGCAGAGCAAGGCCGAGCTCGGGGGAGCACGCGGCGAAGTTATCGGGGAGGGGGTATATCGACCCCCACCCCCCCCCCCTCATGTCGAAGTTATCGGGGAGGGGGTTGTATATCGACCCCCCCCCCCTCTACATGTCGAAGTTATCGGGGAGTGGTATATCGACCCCCCCCTGATGTCGAAGTTATCGGAGGGGGTATATCGACCCCTCCCCCTCATGTCAAAGTTATCGGGGAGGGGTATTCGACCCCCACACCCCCTCATCATGCATATATACTACACATACATATATCCATTGAAAAAAATTACATTATATATATATATGAACAAAAAAATTACATACAATAATTATACATATGTACATCGACCCCCACCCCCCTCATCATGACAAAACAAGCTCTGAACAAAAAAATTAATACATTATGAACATCTACATACCTATAGGACACATACATAAATAGATACATTATATATAATATATGAACAAAAAATTAATCTATAAAAATGAAAAAAAACAGAGACGGGGGGGCGGCGCGGCGGCTCACAGCGGGGGCGGCTGGCGACGGCGATGGCGACGGCGCACGACGACGGCGACGGCGGGACGGCCGGCAGGGGGCTTGGGCGGCGGGGCAAGGTCCGCGCGCGGCGGGCGACGGCGTGGTCGGGGGCAGGGGCCGCTGGGCGACGACGACGAAGGTGCGGGGAGCGGGCGCGCGGCGTCGAGGGCTCGGGGCGGGGGCGGCGCAGCGACGATGTCGGAGGCAGGGGCGACGACGGCGACGGCGACGAGGAGCAGCGCTGTGGCGTCGGGCCGAACTGGCGATGGAAATCTAAATTTCCTAAGTGCTGGCTTTATATAGCAAAGCTTTGGTCCCGGTTCGTGGCACCAACCGGGACAATGCCCCCCTTTAGTCCGGTTGGTGCCACCAACCGGGACCAAAGGTCTTTTTTCAGCAGCCCAAAGGGCGGGAAGCAGGGACCTTGGTCCCGGTTGGTGGAACCAACCGGGACTAAAGGGCGTGCATTGGTCCGGTTGGTGCCACGAATCGGTACCAATTGCACCCCTTTAGTCCCGTTGGTGCCACCACCGGACAAAAAGCCTTGTGCTGCCCGCTCGCGGCCAAAAGTTTAGTCCACCTTGCTAGTTGAGAGAAGCTCGAGAGTGGTTTAAGCGTTGCTGCGCCCACTCTCTCGAGCTCCTCTCAACTGCAGGCTTTCATCACTAACTCGCACTATGTGCCTGTGGGCCTACTGGGCCTACTGCGGCCTGAATCCTGGCCCATGGTTGGGTTCTAGTCATTCAGGCCGTGGTGGCCCAGTAGGCGGCACTTTTTTATTTTTTTTTATTTTGTTTTCTTGTTGTTTATTTATTTATTTTGTTTCTACTTACAACAAAATACTTACTGTTGCTATTTTTATTTATTTTATAAATTTATTTTATTTTATTTTGTTTCTACTTATTTATTAAAGTTTATTTTGTTTCTACTTATTTATTTTATTTTGTTCTACTTATTTTTTTATTTTATTTTTTGCTTTTTTATTTATTTACGAAAATTCTTTTTTTTTAATGTTTTGAAGAAAAATACTTTGATAATTTTAGTTGCATAAATTTTATAAATTTAGTTTCAATAATACAAGAGGTTTAAAAGTTTTTTAGTTGATTCCTTTAGCTATTAAGTTTCATTAAAGTTTTCTAGTTCATTCTTTTTCTATTAGAGTTTCATCAAAGTTTCCTAGTTCATTCTTTTAGTTTATTATTTTGCTATAGAGTTTCAAAAAGTTGAGAGGGTTACGGCAAAAAACTGGATGCACTTCGTTTACAAAATGGACAATCTCTTTCGAAGTATCAGGGTTTTCGGACGAAAACTCATCTGTTACAAAGGGATTTTATTTTTTGAACTTATTTGAACTCCAGACTTTGTGGTGCTCAAAATGAACCTTCAAAGCAACATCATCAATTTTCAACCCTTCTGACTTCACTGTTATTTTTCATGCATTTACTGATTTTTTTTTGAGTTAATGACCCTGAAATTGAAAAGCACTTCAAATGAACTCTGAAGAGGTTGAAAATGAGCATGATATCACATTTCACCCACATAGCATGTGCTAAAAGATGAGAGGGTTGCGGCAAAAACTGGATGCACTTCGGGTCAAATGGACAATCTCTTTAAGTATCAGTGTTTCGGACAAAAACTCACCTGTTACAAAGGGATTTCATTTTTTGAACTAATTTGAACTTCAGACTTTTTTTGTGCTCAAAATGAACCATTTAAAGCACATCATCAATTTTCAACCCTTTCATGAGTTCATCTGTTATTTTTCATGCATTTACTGATTTTTTTGAGCAAATACACTGAAATTGAAAAGCACTTCAAATGAACTTGAAGAGGTTGAAAATTGATGCATATATCATATTTCACCCACATAGCATGTGCTAAAAGTTGAGAGGGTTACGGCAAAAACTGGATGCACTTCGTGTACAAAATGGACAATCTCTTTCGTAAGTATCAGGGTTTCGGAAAAAAAACCCCACCCTGTTACAAGGGATTTCATTTTTTTGACTAATTTGAACTCCCAGACGTTTTGTGTGGCTCAAAATGAACCATTCAAAGCCACATCATCAATTTTCAACCCTTTCTGACTTCATCTGTCTTCACTTTTTCTTCGCTTGTGTCCTTTGCTTATTGCGCCGTAACCATGGATATTCTTCATTGCTTAACAGGGTGCTTGGGTCAGCCTTGACTTTGAAGGGAGGAATTTCATGAAACTTTTCATAATCTTCAGACATGTCTGTCTTACCCTCCACTCCCACGATGTCTCTTTTCTCTGAAAGAACTATGTGGCGCTTTGGCTCATCGTATGATGTATTCGCTTCCTTATCTTTTCTTTTTCTCGGTTTGGTAGACATGTCCTTCACATAGAAAACCTGCGCCACATCATTGGCTAGGACGAATGGTTCATCTGTGTACCCAAGATTGTTCAGATCCACTGTTGTCATTCCGTAATGTGGCTCTACCTGTACCCCGCCTCCTGACAGATTGACCCATTTGCACTTAAACAAAGGGACCTTAAAATCATGTCCGTAGTCAAGTTCCCATATGTCCACTATGTAACCATAATATGTGTCCTTTCCCCTCTTGGTTGCTGCATCAAAGCGGACACCACTGTTTTGGTTAGTGCTCTTTTGATCTTGGGCGATCGTGTAAAATGTATTCCCATTTATCTCGTGTCCTTTGTAAGTCAATACAGTCGAAGATGGTCTCCTGGACAACGAGTACAGCTCATCAGAAACAGTGTTGTCACCTCTGAGATGTGTTTCCAACCAACTGCCGAAAGTCCTGATGTGTTCACATGTAATCCAGTCGTCACACTGCTCTGGGTGTTTGGAGCGCAGAATGTTCTTGTGTTCATCGACATACGGGGTCACCAAGGTAGAGTTCTATAGAACTGTGTAGTGTGCTTGAGACCAAGAATGCCCGTCCCTGCATATTATTGAGTCCCCTCCTAGCGTGCCTTTTCCAGTCAGTCTCCCCTCATACCGCGATTGAGGGAGACCAATCTTCTTAAGGTCAGGAATGAAGTCAACACAAAACCCAATGACATCCTCTGTTTGATGGCCCATGGAGATGCTTCCTTCTAGCCTAGCGCGGTTACGGACATATTTCTTTAGGACTCCCATGAACCTCTCAAAGGGGAACATATTGTGTAGAAATACGGGGCCCAGAACTACAATCTCGTCGACTAGATGAACTAGGACGTGCGTCATGATAGTGAAGAAGGATGGTGGGAACACCAGCTCGAAACTGACAAGACATTGCGCCACATCACTCCTTAGCCTTGGTATGATTTCTGGATCGATCACCTTCTGAGAGATTGCATTGAGGAATGCACATAGCTTCACAATGGCTAATCGAACGTTTTCCGGTAGAAGCCCCCTCAATGCAACTGGAAGCAGTTGCGTCATAATCACGTGGTAGTCATGAGACTTTAGGTTCTGAAACTTTTTCTCTGCCATATTTATTATTCCCTTTATATTCGACGAGAAGCCAGACGGGACCTTCATACTGAGCAGGCATTCAAAGAAGATTTCCTTCTCTTCTTTGGTAAGAGCGTAGCTGGCAGGACCTTCATACTGCTTTGGAGGCATGCCGTCTTTTTCGTGCCAACGTTGCAGGTCCTCCCGTGGTTCCGGTGTATCTTTTGTCTTTCCATACATGCCCAAGAAGCCTAGCAGGTTCACGCAAAGGTTCTTTGTGACGTGCATCACGTCGATTGAAGAGCGGACCTCTAGGTCTTTCCAGTAGGGTAGGTCCCAAAATATAGATTTCTTCTTCCACATGGGAGCGCGTCCCTCAGCGTCATTCGGAACAGATAGTCCGCCGGGACCCTTTCCAAAGATTACTTGTAAATCATTGACCATAGCAAGTACGTGATCACCGGTACGCATGGCGGGCTTCTTCCGGTGATCTGCCTCGCCTTTGAAATGCTTGCCTTTCTTTGGACATTGATGGTTGGTCGGAAGAAATCGACGATGCCCCAGGTACACATTCTTCCTGCATTTGTCCAGGTATATACTTTCGGTGTCAGCTAAACACTGCGTGCATGCGTGGTATCCCTTGTTTGTCTGTCCTGAAAGGTTACTGAGAGCAGGCCAATCATTGATGGTTACAAACAGCAACGCATGCAGGTCAAATTCCTCCTGTCTGTGCTCATCCCACACACGTACACCGTTTCCATTCCACAGCTGTAAAAGTTCTTCAACTAATGGCCTTAGGTACACATCAATGTCGTTGCCGGGTTGCTTAGGGCCTTGGATGAGTACTGGCATCATAATGAACTTCCGCTTCATGCACAGCCAAGGAGGAAGGTTATAGATACATAGAGTCACGGGCCAGGTGCTATGATTGCTGCTCTGCTCCCCGAAAGGATTAATGCCATCCGCGCTTAAACCAAACCATACGTTCCTTGGGTCACCTGCAAACTCAGTCCGGTACTTTCTCTCGATTTTTCTCCACTGCGACCCGTCAGCGGGTGCTCTCAACTTCCCGTCTTTCTTACGGTCCTCTCTGTGCCATCGCATCAACTTGGCATGCTCTTTGTTTCTGAACAGACGTTTCAACCGTGGTATTATAGGAGCATACCACATCACCTTGCAGGAACCCTCTTCCTGGGGGGCTCGCCGTCAACATCACCAGGGTCATCTCGTCTGATCTTATACCGCAATGCACCGCATACCGGGCATGCGTTCAAATCCTCGTACGCACCGCGGTACAGGATGCAGTCATTAGGGCATGCATGTATCTTCTGCACCTCCAATCCTAGAGGGCATACGACCTTCTTTGCTGCGTACGTACTGTCGGGCAATTCGTTATCCTTTGGAAGCTTCTTCTTCAATATTTTCAGTAGCTTCTCAAATCCTTTGTCAGGCACAGCATTCTCTGCCTTCCACTGCAGCAATTCCAGTACGATACCGAGCTTTGTGTTGCCATCTTCGCAATTGGGGTATAACCCTTTTTGGTGATCCTCTAACATGCGATCGAATTTCAGCTTCTCCTTTTCACTTTCGCACTGTCTCCTTGCATCAACAATGACCCGGTGGAGATCATCATCGGGCACATCGTCTGGTTCCTCTTGATCTTCAGCTTCCCCCGTTGCAGCATCATCGTATTCAGGGGGCACATAGTTGTCATCGTCCTCTTCTTCTTCGCTGTCTTCCATCATAACCCCTATTTCTCCGTGCCTGGTCCAAACATTATAGTGTGGCATGAAACCCTTATAAAGCAGGTGGGTGTGAAGGATTTTCCGGTCAGAGTAAGACTTCGTATTCCCACATATAGGGCATGGACAACACATAAAACCATTCTGCTTGTTTGCCTCAGCCACTTCGAGAAAATTATGCACGCCCTTAATATACTCGGAGGTGCGTCTGTCACCGTACATCCATTGCCGGTTCATCTGCGTGCATTATATATAATTAAGTGTGTCAAAAACCATTACAAAACATCATGAACAGATAAGTGACCAAATTAATAGAAGTTCATCATCACATTAAAACCAAAGTACATACATAGTTCTCATTGAACAACATATAGCTCTTCAGAGCATCTAATTAAACCATACAATATTGAAACTATGAAAAACATTTCAATGCAACAACAAATGCGATCATAATCGCAACCAAGGTAACAATTGATCCAACGGCATAATGATACCAAGCCTCGGTATGAATGGCATATTTTCTATACTTTCTAATCTTGAAGCGCATTGCATCCATCTTGATCTTGTGATCATCGACGACATCCGCAACATGCAACTCCAATATCATCTTCTCCTCCTCAATTTTTTTCAATTTTTCCTTCAAGTAATTGTTTTCTTCTTCAACTAAATTTAACCTCTCGACAATAGGGTCGGTTGGAATTTCCGGTTCACATACCTCCTAGATAAAAAAAATCTATGTCACGTTGGTCGGCATAATTGTCATAAACAACAAATGAACCAAATAGTTATAAAATCTAATATATACCACATCCGAATCATAGACAGGACGAGGGCCGACGGGGGCGGATACCAAAACCATCGCACTATATAATAACAAACAATAATAAAAGTAAGAAAATTATACAAGTATCTATGTAAATCATACAAGTAAGAATTTTTTTTCTTTTAGAAAGAAGATAAGAACAAGAGGCTCACCACGGTTATGCCGGCGACGAGATCGGCGCGGGCGATCGACGGCGGTGAAGACGGGGACGGGACGTGACGGACCGCTAAACCTAGACAAATCTTGAGGAAAATGGAGCTTGAAGGTCGAGTTTGGAGAGGAGAAAGCTTAAGTAGTGTTGCTCGGGCATTTCATCGAACACCTCATGTGCATAGGAGGTGAGCTAGAGCACCACAAACACCTCCCCTCGCCGGCCAGAAAAAACAGAGTAGTGGAGTGCTCTGCTCGCGGGCGAGGGGTATATATAGGCACAACATTGGTCCCGGTTCGTGGTTGGAACCGGGACTAAAGGCCACCCTTTGGTCCCGGTAACAGACACGAACCGGGACCCCCATCGGTCCCGGTTCGTGGCTGGAACCGGGACCAAAGGGTCCAGACGAACCGGGACCAATGCCCCACAAGCCCCGGCCGGGCCCCTGGGCGCACGAACCGGGACGTATGCCCCCATATGTCCCGGTTCCTGACTGAACCGGGACTAATGGGCTGGGCTGGCCTCGACCAAAGCCCTGTTTTCTACTAGTGCCAGGGTTAGGCGGCATGGGGGCCGTGGGGGGTAGCTACGCCACGAGAGCTTCGCACGGGGTCGTTACTCATGTCTTAAGTTGTGGTGGCATGTCCGAAGAGGCAATGCGCGGCTCCGGGGTGTGGTTCCCTCCCACGGACGGCGATGACACCGAAGTGATCCCTCTGAGGTTTTGGTGTTGCGTGAATATTCCTGAACACCCGGAGTGTGATCAACTCATGAATTTTTTACACAGCGCGGGCACACGTGATATATGATGAGTGGCAATTTCTTATATTTTTTAAAGATTAAGTAGTATGCACAAAAATCCCCCCCCCTGGATACGGGGTGTTCTTCGCGGGGTCTACGAGTGTGGCTGGGGGCCTCGGTGGCTAGGTATGCGACCAAATCTTGCGCGGGTCCTCTACACGTCTGGAAGTGTGGGGGAGAGTGCAAACACCTAGCATGCGGCTCCGGAGTGTGACCACCTTCAGGGACGGCGCGTAGCCGGCACTTGGAGGGGGGAAACGGCAACGTTGTTTCTACGCGGAGGTAATCTTGCAGTGGGTTGGGCCCGGACCCTGTTTGAAGGTTCCTATGGGCTGACCTATCACAATCAGGTGAAAAGGTACATTTGTCAAAGCTGTCCAGCGAAAGTCAAAGGGGTAGATATGGTCAACTAAGCAGGGTTAGGCATGGGGGCCTTGGGGGTAGCTACGCCACCAGAGCTTCGGAGGGTCCTCACTCATTGTCTTAAGTTGTGGTAGCATGTCCGAAGAGGCAATGAGCGGCTCCGGGGTGTGGTCCCCTCTCACGGACGGCGATGGGCACCGAAGTGATCCCTTGAGGTCTTGGTGTTGCGTGAATATTCCTGAACACCCAGAGTGTGATCAGCTCATGAATTTTTACACGGCGCGGGCACACATGATATAAGATGGTGGCAATTTCTTATATTTTTAAAGATCAGTAGTATGAGCAAAAATCCCCCGTACGGGTTGTTTTCGCGTGTCTTATGAGTGTGGCCGGGGGCCTTCGGTGGCTAGCTATGCGACCAAATCTTGCGCTGGGTCCTCTTACAGTCTGGAAGTGGTGGGGGTGTGACAAAAACCTGGACGCGGGCTCGGAGTGCGACCCGCCTTCACGGACGGCGCCGCCGCCGGACTTGGAGGGGGGAAAACAGCCACGTCGGGTCTACGCGGAGGTAATCTTGCGATGGGTTGGGCCGGACCCTGTTCTGAAGTGTTCCTTTGGGCTGACCTATCACACCACGGTGAAAAGTCCATTTGTCAAAGCCCGTCCGGCGAAAGTCAAAGGGGTAGATCTGCGGGTCAACTAAGCCCGGTGAGGCGGCATGGGGGCCTTGGGGGGTAGCTACGCACCCAGAGCTTCGCACCGGGTCTTATCATGTCTTAAGTTTGTGGTGGCATGTCCGAAGAGGCAATGCGCGGCTCCGGGGTGTGGTCCCTCTCACGGACGGCGGATGACACCGAAGTGATCCCTCTGAGGTTTTGGTGTTGCATGAATATTTTGAAATCCGGAGTGTGATCAACTCATGAATTTTTTACACAGCGCGGGCCACGTGTGATATAGATGAGTGTCAATTTCCTTATTTTTTAAAGATTAATTAGAATGCGCAAAGAAAACCCGGTACGGGTTGTTCTTCAGCGTGTTACGAGTTGTGGCGGGGGCCTTCGGTGGCTAGGTATGCGCGACCAAATCTTGTGTTGGGTCTCTTACATGTTGGAAGGTTGTGCGTCAGGGTGGCGAGGTGCAAACACCTGGCACGCGGCTCCGGAGGGTGACCCCTTCAGGGACGGCGCGTCGCCGGCACTTGGAGGGGGGGAAACGGCAACGTTGGATCTACGCGGAGGTAATCTTGCGGTAGGTTGGGCCGGACCCTGTTCTGAAGTATTCCTATGGGCGACCTATCACAATCAGGTGAAAAGGTACATTTGTCAAGCCGTCGAGCGAAAGTCAAAGGGTAGTATGCAGGTCAACTAAGCCAGGGTTAGGGAGTGGGGCTTGGGTAGCGTAGGCATGCAAGCTTCTGCACCGGGTCTCGACTCAGGTCAAGTTGGCAGCATGCATCAGAGCAGGTGGGCTGGTTGGTCACCGCTAGCTGTGCATGTCCGAACGAGCAATGAGCGGCTCGGCGGTGTGGTCCCCTCTCACGGACGTTGATGACACCGAAGTGATCCCTCTGAGGTTTGGGTGTTGCGTGAATATTCCTGAACACCCGAGGGTGATAACTCATGAATTTTTTACATGGCGCGGGCACACGTGATATAAGATGCGTGGTAATTTCTTATATTTTTTAAAGATTCAGTAGTGTGCGCAAAAATCCCCCGGTACGGGTTGTTCTTCGCGTGTACGAGTGTGGTGGGGGCCTTCGGTGGCTAGGTATGCGACCAAATCTTGCGCTGGGTCCCCTTACACGTCTGGAAGTGTGGTGGAGAGTGCAAACACCGGCACGCGGCTCCGGAGTGTGACCACCTTCAGGGACGGCGCCGTCGCCGGCACTTGGAGGGGGGAAACGGCCACGTGGTTCTACGCGGAGGTAATCTTGTGGTGGGTTGGGCCCGGACCCTGTTCTGAAGTGTTCCTATGGGCTGACCTATCACAATAGGTGAAAAGGTACATTTGTCAAAGCTGTCCAGCGAAGTCAAAGGGGAAAGGCAAGGGTAGATCTGCAGGTCAACTAACAGGGTTAGGCGGCATGGGGGCCGTGTGTGGGGTAGCTACGCCACCAGAGCTTCGCACGGGTCCTCACTCAGTCTTAAGTTGTGGTAGCATGTCCGAAGAGGCAAATGAGCGGCTCCGGGGTGTGGTCCCCTCTCAAGGACGGCGATGACACCGAAGTGATCCCTCTGAGGTCTTGGTGTTGCGTGAATATTCCTGAACACCTAGAGTGTGATCAGCTCATGAATTTTTTACACGGCGCGGGCACACATGATATAAGATGCGTGGCAATTCTTATATTTTTAAATATTCAGTAGTATGCGACAGAAAAATCCCCGGTACGGGTTGTTCTTCGCGTCTCCAGAGTGTGGCCGGGGGCCGCACCGTGGGCTGCGGTGGCTAGCTATCGACCAAATCTTGCGCATGGGTCGCCGTGCTCACACTGGCCTGGAGTGTGGTGGCGGGTGCAAACACTGGCACGCGCCTCACGGAGTTCGCGACCGCTTCACGGACGGCGCGCCGGCCGGCATTGGAGGGGGGAAACGGCCACGTGGGTCTACGCGGATGGTAATCTTGCGATGGTGGGTTGGGCCCGGACACGTTCTGAAGTGTTCCTTTGGGCTGACCTATACACAACCAGGTGAAAAAGTCCATTTGTCAAAGCCCGTCCGGCGAAAGTCAAAGGGGTAGATCTGCGGGTCAACTAAGCCAGGGTTAGGCGGCATGGGGGCCTTGGGGGGTAGCTTCGCCACCAGAGCTCGCACCGGGTCCTCACTCATGTTAAGTTGGGGTGGCATGTCCGAAGAGGATGCGCGGCTCCGGGGTGTGGTCCCCTCTCACGGACGGCGATGACACCGAAGTGATCCCTCTGAGGTTTTGGTGTTGCATGAATATTCCTGAAATCCCGGAGTGTGATCAACTCATGAATTTTTTACACAGCGGGCACACGTGATATAGAGATGGTGGCAATTTCTTATATTTTTAAAGATTAAGTAGTATGCGCAAAAAAAACCCGGTACGGGTTGTTTCTTGCGTGTCTACGAGTGTGGACGGGGGCCTTGGTGGCTAGTGTAGCGCCCAAATTTGCGTTGGGTCCTCTTACATGTCTGGAAGTGGGTGGCGAGTGCAACACCTGGCATGCGGCTCCGGAGGGTGACCCCTTAGGGACGGCGCCTCGCCGGCACTTGGAGGGGGGAAACGGCAACGTTGGATATACGCGGAGGTAATCTTGGGTGGGTTGGGCCCGGACCCTGTTCTGAAGTATTCCTATGGGCTGACCTATCACAATCAGGTGAAAAGGTACATTTGTCAAAGCCCGTCGAGCGAAAGTCAAAGGGGTAGATCTGCAGGTCAACTAAGCCAGGGTTAGGCGATGGGGGCCTTGGGGGGTAGCTACGCCACCAGAGCTTCGCACGGCGTCCTCACTCATGTCTTAAGTTGTGGTAGCATGTCCGAAGAGGCAATGAGCGGCTCCGGGGTGTCTGTCCCCTCTCACGGACGGCGATGACACCAAGTGATCCCTCTGAGGTTTTGGTGTTGCGTGTTTTGCCCACCGGAGTGTGATCACCATGTTTTTTCACCGGCGCGGGCACACGTGATGTAAGAGGGGGTAATTTCTATATTTTTTATAGATTCAGTAGTAGTATGCGAAAAATCCCCGTGGTACGGTGTGTTCTCGTGTCTACGAGTGTGGCCGGGGGCCTTCGGGGCTAGCTATGCGACCAAATCTTGCGCTGGGTCCTCTACACGTCTGGAAGTGTGGTGGTGGGTGCAAAACACCCGGCACGCGGTCCAGAGTGTGAAACTCCTTCACGGACGGCGCCGTCAACGGCACTTGGAGGGGGAGGAGGAACGGCCACGTGGGTCTACGGGAGGTAATCTTGCGGTGGGTTGGGCCGGACCTGTCTGAAGTGTTCTAGGGCTGACCTATCACAACCAGGTGAAACAGTCCATTTGTCAAAGCCCGTCCAGCGAAAGTCAAAGGGGTAGATCTGCGGGTCAACTGAGCCAGGGTTAGGCGGCCGGGGGCCTTGGGGGTGGTAGCTACGCCACCAGAGCTTGCCACCGGGGTCCTCACTCATGTTAAGTTGTGGTGGCATGTCGAAGAGGCAATGGGGGCTCGGGGTGTGGTTCCCTCCCAGGACGGCGATGACAACGAAGTGATCCCTCTGAGGTTGGGTGTTGCGTGAATATTCCTGAACACCCGGAGTGTGATCAACTCATGAATTTTTTACACAGCGCGGGGCACACGTGTATATGATGAGTGGCAATCTTTATATTTTTTAAAAGATTAAGTAGTATGCAAAAATCCCCCGGTACGGGTTGTTCTTCGCTTGTCTACGAGTGTGGCTGGGGGCCTTCGGTGGCTAGGTATGCGACCACAATACTCTGCTGCTGGGTCCTCTTACACGTCTGGAAGTGTGGTGGAGAGTGCAAAAACCTAGCATGCGGCTGGAGTGTGACCACCTTCAGGGACGGCGCCGTCGCCGGCACTTGGAGGGGGGAAACGGCAACGTTGTTCTCCGCGGGAGATGTGGTAATCTTGCAGTGGGTTGGGCCCGGGACCCGTTATGAAGTGTTCTATGGGACCTACACACAACAGGGAAAAGGTACATTTGTCAAAGCCTGTCCAGCCGGAAGTCAAAGGTGGTAGGATCTGGCAGGTTCACACTAGAGCCGGGGTTAGGCGGCATGGGGCTTGGGGGGTAGGCTACGCCACCAGAGCTTCCGCACCGGGGTCCTCACTCATGTTTAAGTTGTGTGGTAGATGTCGAAGAGGCAATAATGAGCGGCTCCGGTGGGGGTAGTGTGTCCCACTCCACGGACGGCAGAGTGGCACCCGAAGTGATCACTCTGAGGTCTTGGTGTTGCGTGAATAATTCCTGAACACCCAGAGTGTCGATCAGCTCAGAATTTTTTACAACGGGCGGGACATGATTATGAGAGTGGCATTTCTTATATTTTTAAAGATCTCAGTAGTATGGCAAAAATCCCCCCGGTAAGGGGTTGTTCTTCGCGTGGTCTATGAGTGTGAGACCGGGGGCCTCGGTTGGCTAGGCTATGCCGACCAAAATCTTGCGCTGTGGTCCCTTTACAGTTGGAAGTGTTGTGGCGGGTGCCCAAACACCTGGAACGCGGGCCATCAGGAGTGACGCACAGCCACTTCACGGAGGCGCGCCCGCCGCCGGCACGTGGAGGGGGGAAACAGGCCCCGTCGGGTCTACGCGGAGGTAATCTTGCGATGGGTTGGGCCCGGACCCTGTTCTGAAGAGTTGTTCCTTTGGGCTGACCTATCCACAACCAGGTGAAAAGTCCATTTGTAAAGCCGTCCGGCTGAAAGTCAAAGCGGGTTTAGATCTGCGGGTCAACGAAGCCCGGGTAGGCGGCATGGGGGCCTTGGGGGGTAGCTCGCCACAGAGCTTCGCAACGGGTCTTCACTTCATGTTCTTAAGTGTGGTTGATGTCCGAAGAGCAAGCGCGGCTCCGGGGTGTGGTCCCCTCTCACGGCGGCGATGACACCGAAGTGATCCCTCTGAGGTTTTGGTTTGTTGTGTTGCATGAATATTCCTGAAATTCCGGGTGTGATCAAATCATGAATTTTTTACCCAGCGCGGGCACACGTGAGAAAGATGAGTGTCAATTCCTTATATTTTTTAAAGAGTAATTGGAATGCGCAAAGAAAAACCCGGTTGCCCGTAGGGTTGTTCTTCGGTTGCTACGAGTTTGCCGGGGCATTCGGTGGCTAGGATAGGGTATGCGACAATCTTGTGTTGGGTCCTATTACATGTCTCGGAAGGGTAGGTGGCGAAGTTGCAAAAAACCTGGAACGCGGATACGGAGGGTGACCCCTTCAGGGAGGCGCCGTGCCGGACTTGGAGGGGGGAGGAAACGAATTGGATCTACGCGGAGGCTAATCGTGCGGTATAGGTTGGGGCCCGGACCCTGTTCTTGAAAGTATTCTATGGGCTGACCATCACAATCAGGTGAAAGGGTACATTTGTCAAAGCCGTCGATCGAAAGTTCCAAAAGGGGTAGATCTGCAGGTCCAAAACTAAGAAAGGTTAGGCGGCATGGTGGCCTGGGGGGGTAGCTACCGCCACCGAGCTTCGCACAGGGTCCTAACTCATGTCTTAAGTTGTGGTTAGATGTCCGAAGGAGGCAAGGAGCGGCTCCGGGGTGTGGTCCCCATCTCACGGGACGTTGATGACACCGAAGTGATCCCTCTGAGGTTTGGTGTGCTCGTGAAATATTCATGAACACCCGGAGTGTGTTCAACTTAATGATTTTTTACAGGCGCGAGGGCAAAAGTGATATAAGAGGTGGTTAAGTTCTTTATTTTTAAAGATTCAGTAGTGAGTGCGCAAAAATCCCCCGTACGGGTTGTTGTTCTTCGCGTGTCGAGAGTGTGGTGGGGGCCTTCGGTGGCTAGGTAGGCGACCAAAATCCTGGCGCTGGGTCCCCTGTACAGTTGGAAGTGGGTTGTGGTGGGAGTGGAGAGTGCAAACAACCCGGCACG
Organism: Thinopyrum elongatum; assembly: GCA_011799875.1. Lineage (NCBI taxonomy): Eukaryota > Viridiplantae > Streptophyta > Magnoliopsida > Poales > Poaceae > Thinopyrum > Thinopyrum elongatum. The sequence goes on along the minus strand of CM022301.1, from coordinate 59,540,985 downwards.
CGGCTACGGAGTGGACCACCTTCAGGGGACGCGCCGTCGCCGGCACTTGGAGGGGGCAAGGATAACGGGCAACGTTGGTTCTACGAGGAGGTAATCTGGGGTGGGGTGGGGGCCCGGACCCTGTTCTGAAGGTTCCTATGGGTGACCTATCCACAATTCAGGTGAGAAAGGTACATTTGTCAAAAGCCTGCAGCGAAAGTCAAAGGGGTAGATCTGCAGGTTCAACTAAGCAGGGTTAGGCGGCATGGGGGCCTTTGAGGGGTAGCTACGCCACCAGAGCTTAGCACCGCGTCCTCCCTCATGTGAGTAAGTGGGGGCTCCTCCATGGGGCACAGGTGAGTAGGTAGCATTGTTTCCGAAGAGGCAATGAGCGGCTCCGGGGTGTGGTCCCCTTCGAAGACTGGCGATTGACACCCCGAAGGATCCCTCTGAGGTCTTGGTGTTGCAGTGACTATTCCGGACACCTTAGAGTGTGATCAGGCTTCATGAATTTTTATTTTTTACACGGGCGCGGGGGCACAATGATATTGATAATAAGATGCGTGGGGCCATTTCAATATTTTTAAATATTCAGTAGTATGCGCAAAAATCCCCCGCGTACGGGTTGTTCTTCGAGGTCTCCATGGTGTGGACGGGGGCCGTCGTGGTCTTGAGCTACTGCGACCAAAAATCTTCGCTGGTCTCTTTACAAGTCTGGAGGAAGTGTAGGGTGGCGGGTTTTGCAAACACTGGCACGCGGCTCCGGAGTGAGATACGCCTCACGGACGGCAGCTGCCGACGGCACTTGGAGGGGGGGAAACGGCCACGTCGGGTTCTAAGCGGAGGGATGGTAATCTGCGAGGGTGGGGCCCGGACACTGTTCTGAGTGTTCCTTTGGGCTGACTATAACAACCAGGTGAACAAAAGTCCATGTGTCAAAGCCCGTCCGGCGAAAGTCAAAGGGGGTAGATCTGCGGTCAACTAAGCCAGGGTAGGCGCATTGGGTGGCCTTGGGGGTAGCTCGCCACCAGAGCTTCGCACCGGGTTCCTCAATCATGTCTTAAGTTGGGGGGGTGATGTTCCGAAGAGGCAAGGCGCGGCTCCGGGGTGTGGTCCCCCTTCACGGACGGCGAGACCCGAAAGGATCCCTCTGAGGTTTTGGTGTGCATGAATATTCCTGAAATCCCGGAGGGTGTGATCAACTAATGAATTTTTACACCGCGCGGGCACACGTGAATATAAGAGAGTGGCCAATTTCTTATATTTTTTAAAGAGTAAGTAGTAGGCGCAAAAAACCCCGGTACGGGTTGTTCTTCGGTTTGGTCTAGAGTGTGGCCGGGGGCCTTCGGTGGCTAGTATGCGCCCAAATCTTGCGTTGGGTCCCTTAACATGTCTGGAAGTGTGGGTGGCGAGTGCAAACACATGGCATTGCGGCTCGGATGGTTGACCCATTCAGGGACGGCGCCTAGCCGGACACTTGGAGGGGGGAGGAGAACGGCAAGTTGGATCTACGCGGAGGTAATCTGCGTGGGTGGGCCCGGACCCTGTTTCTGAAGTATTCATATGGGCTGACCTATTCACAATCAGGTGAAAAAGGTACATTTGTCAAAGCCCGTCGAGGCGAAGTCCAAACAACGGGGGGTGAGTAGATCGCATGGTCAACTAAAGCCAGGGTTCGGCGGCATGGGGGCTTGGGGGGGGTAGCTACGCCAACAGAGCTTCGCACGCGGGCATCCACTCAGTCTTTAAAGTTGTTGGAGCATGTCGAAGAGCAATGAGCGGTCCGGAGGGTGTCGTCCCTCTCGACGGACGGCGAGACGATGACACCAAAGTGACCCTCTGAGGTTTGTGTTGCCGGGAATTATTCCTGAACACCCGGAGTGTGATCAACTCATGATTTTTTTTACACGGGAAGCGGGAACACGTGAGTGTAAGATGCGTGGTAATTTTCTTATATTTTTATAGATTCAGTAGTATGCGCAAAAAAATCCCCCGGTACGGGTTGTTCTCGGTGTATACGAGTGTGGCGGGGGCCTGCGGTGGCTAGCTAGTGGACCCCAAATCTTGCGCTGGGTCCCTTACACGTATGGAAGTGTGTGGGTGGTGAGGTGCAAACACCGGCACGCGGCGGCTCCAGGAGTGTGAACTCATTCACGGACGGCGCCGTCACGGCACTTGGAGGGGGGGGGGAGGGGAGGAAAAACGGCCACGGCGGGTTACGCGGAGTAATCTTGCGGTGGGTGGGCCCGGACCCTGTTCTGAAGTGTTACAGGATGACCTATCACAACCAGGGTGACAGTCCATTTGTCAAAAGCCGTCAGGAAAGTCAAAGGGGTTAGATCTGCGGGTCAACTGAGCAGGGTAGGCGGAAGGGGGCCTGGGGGTAGCTACGCCACCAGAGCTTCGCACCCGGGTCCCCCACTCATGTCTTTAAAGTGTGTAGGTGGCATGTCGAAGGGGGCAAAATGCGCGGCTAAGGGGTGTGGTTCCTCCCACGGAGCGATTGAACCGAAGTGATCCCTCTGAGGTTTTGGTGTTGCGGAATATCCTGAACACCCGGAGAGAGTGTGACATCAAACTCATGAATTTTTACACAGCGGGGCACACGTGATATATATGGTGGAAATTTCTTTATATTTTTTAAAGATTAGTAGTATGCCACAAAAATCCACCGGTACTGGGTTGTTCTTCGCGGGTCCTAGAGGAGTTGTGGCTGGGGGTCCTTCGTTGGCTAGGTATGCGAACCAAATCTTGCGCTTGGGTCTCTTACACGTCATGGAATGGAAGTGTGGGGAGAGTGCAAACACCTAGCATGCGGCTCCGGGAGTGTGACCACCTTCAGGGACGGCGCGTCGCCGGCCACTTGGAGGGGGGAAACGGCAACGTTGTTTCTACGCGGAGGTAATCTTGCGGTTGTGGGTTGGGCCCGGACCTGTTCTAAGTGTCCTATGGGGCGAACTATCACAATCAGGTGAAAAGGTACATTTGTTCAAAGCCTGTCCAGCGAAATCAAAGGGGTTAGATCTACAGGTCTAACTAAGCCAGGGTTAGGCGGCATGGGGGCCTCTTGGGGGGTTGTAGCTACGCCACCAGAGCTTCGCACCGAGGGGTCCGCACGTAATGGTCGGTAAGTTGTAAGGGTAGCATGTCGTAAGAGGAATGAGCGGCTCGGGGTGTGTCCCCTCTCACGGGGACGGCGCTGGCACCGAAGTGATCCCTCTGCGTCTTGGTGTTGCGTGAAATATTCATGAACACCAGAGGGTGATCAGCTATGAATTTTTTACACGCGCGTGGGGGGCCACACTGGATATAAGATGCGTGGCAATTTCTTATATTTTTTAAAGATTAGTAAGTATGAGCAAAATCCCCGGTACGGGTTGTTCTTAGCGTTGTCTATGAGTGTGGCGGGGGGGGCATTCGGTGGCTCTAGCTATGAGACCACATGAGTCTTTGCGCTGGGTCCTCTTCATGTCTGGAAGTGTGTTGGTGAGGTGGCGGGTTGTGCATGCAAAACACCTGGACGCGGATCCGGAGATGCGGCACCCGCCGTCACGGACGGCGCGCCCCCGGCACTTGGAGGGGGGGGAAGGGGAAACAGCCACGTCGGGTCTACGCGGAGGTAATCTTGCGAGGGTTGGGCCCTCGACCTGTTCTGAAGTTGTTCCTTTGGGTTGACCTATCACAAACCAGGGGAAAAGGTCATTGTCAAAGGCCCGCCGGCGGAAAGTCAAAGGGGGTTAGATCTGCGGGTCAACTAAGGCCCGGGTTAGGCGGCATGGGGGCCTTGGGGGGTAGCTCGCCACACCAGAGCTTCGCACCGGGTCTTCACTCATGTCTCCCCCTTAAGTTGTGGGGTGGCATGTCGAAGAGCAATGACGCGGTATAAGGGGTGTAGGTCCACTCCTTCACGGACGGCGATGACCCGAAGTGATCCCTTGAGGTTTTGCATGTTGCATGAATATTCCTGAAATCCGGAGTGTGATCAACTCATGGAATTTTGTACACAGCGCGGCCACCAGTGATATAAGATGAGTGTCAATTTCTTATTATTTTTTAAAGATTAATTAGAAATGCGCAAGAAAAACCCGGTACGGGTTGTTCTTAGCGTGTCTACGAGTTGGGCCGGGGCCTTCGGTGGCTAGGATGCGACCAAATCTTGTGTTGGGTTCCATCTTAATGTTGGAAGTGTGGTGGCCGAGGGCAAACACCTGGCAGCGGCTCCGGAGGGTGACCCCCTCAGGGACGCGCAGTCGCCGGCACTTGGAGGGGGGAAAATACGGCAACGTTGGCTCTACGCGGAGGAGTAATGAGGGTAGAATCTTGCGGTAGTTGGGCCCGGGGACCTGTTCTGAAGTTTCCTATGGGGCTGCACCTATCACAAGCAGGTGAAAGTGAAAAAGGTGGTACATTTGTCAAAGCCCGTCGAGGCGAAAGTACAAAGGGGTGGTGATCTGCAGGTAACAAGCCGGGTAGGCGGCATGGTGGCCTTGGGGGTTAGCTACGCCACCAGAGCTTTAGCACCGGGTCCCAATCATGTTTAAGTTGTGGTTAAGCATGGTCCGAAGAGGCAATGAGCGGTACGGTGGTGTGGCCCCTTCAACGGACGGTTGATGACAACGAAGTGATCCCTCTGAGGTTTGGTGTTGCGTGAATATTCCTGAACACCCGGAGTGTGATTTACACATCATGAATTTTTTGTTACATGGCGCGGGCACACGTGATATAAGATGCGTTGGTAATTTCTGATTAGTTTTTAAAGATTCAGTAGTGTGCGCAAAAATCCCCCGGTACGGGTTTTCTTCGCGTTGTCTACGAGTGTGTTTGGGGGCCTCGGTTTGGTAGGTATGCGACCAAATCTTGCGCTGGGTCCCCCTTACACTTGGAAGTGTGGTGGAGAGTGCCAAGACCACCCGGCACGCGTGATTCCGGGAGTGTGCACCCCTTCCCAGGGACGGCGCCGTCGCCGGCACTTGGCGGGGGGAGGGAAACGGCAACGTGGTTTACGCGGATGGTAATTTGTGGTGGTTGGGGCCCAGGACCCTTGTTCTGTAGTGTTCCTATGGGCTCTCTGAAAATCACAATCAGGTGAAAAAGGTACATTTGTCAAAGCCTGTCCAGCGAAGGTCAAAGGGGTAGTGGTTAAGGAATCTGAGGTCAAACTAAGCCAGGGTTAGGCGCATGGGGCCTTTGGGGGGTAGCTAGCCACCAGAGCTTCGCACGGGTCTCTCATTTCAGGTCTTAAGTTGTGGTAGCATGTCCGAAGAGCGCAAATGAGCGGCTCCGGGGTGTGGTCCCCTCTCAGGAAAGGAAGATGACCACGATAGTGATCCCTTTTAGGTCTTGGTGTTGCGTTGAATATTCCTGAACACCTAGAGTGTGATCAGCTCATGAATTTTTTACAAGGGGTGCGGGCACAAATGAATAGATGCGTGGCAATTTTATATTTTTAAAATATTCAAGTAGGTATGCGCAAAATCCCCGGTACGGGTTGTTCTTCGCGCTCCATGAGTGTGGCCGGGGGGCCCGGTGGCTAGATATGGCGCACCCACATCTTGCGCGGGTCCGCTTACACCTCTGGAGTGTGGTGGGGGTTGTGTGTTGTGCAAAAAACCGGGAAAGCGGCTAAGGAGTGAGAACGCCTTCAACCCGAGGACGGCGCGCCGCGGCACTTGGCGGGGGGAGGGAATTGGGGGAGGAAAGGGAATGAAGGAAACGGCCACGTGGGGGTCTACGCGTGACAGGTTATCTTGCGGAGTGGGTTGGGCCAGGACACTGTTCTGATGAAGTGTTCCTTTGGGATGAAACCTATCACAACCAGGTGAAAAAGTCCCCATTTGTCAAAAGCCCGTCCGGGCGAAAGTCAAAGGGGTAGATCGGCGGGAAACTCCTCAACTAAGCCAGGGCCATTAGGCGGCAGGGGGGCCTTGGGGGGTAGCTTCGCCACCAGAGCTTCGCACAGGGTTCTCACTCATGTCTTAAGGTGGTGAGGGGTGGCATGTTCCAAAGAGGCAATGCGCGCTCCGGCGGTTTGAGTCCCCTCTCACGGACGGCCGGATGGACACCGAAGTGAGTGATCCCGTCTGAGGTTTTGGTGTTGCATGAATATTCTGAAATCCCGGAAGGAGTGTGCTCAAATCATGAATTATTTTTACACAGCGCGGGACACAAGTGATATAGAGAGTGGCAATTTTCTTATATTTTTTAAAGATTAAAGTAGGGCCGCAAAAAACCCCGGTACGGTTGTTCTTCGGTGTCTACGAGTGTGGCCGGGGGCCTTAGGTGGATAGGTATGCGCCCAAATCTTGCGTTGGGTGCCTCTTACAATTATCGGAGTGCTGCACAGGTTCGGTGAGCGAAGGTGGGCAAAAACAATGGCATGGCGGCTCCGGAGGGTTGACACCCTTCAGGGACGGAGGCCCTCGGCCGGCCCACTTGGAGGGGGGGAGGAGGAGGGGGGGAATACGGGCAACGTGGAATCTACGCGGATGGTAATCTTGGGTTGGTTGGGCCCGGACCCGGTTCTTGAAGTAGTCTAGGGCTGACCTATCACAATCGGTTAGAAAAGGACATTTGTCAAAGCCGCTTCGAGCGCCAAGTCAAAGGGGTAGATCTGCAGTGTCAACTAAGCCAGGGGTTAGGCGGAATGGGGGCCTTGGGGTGGTAAGTACGCCACCAGAAGCTTAGCACCGGGTCCTCACTCATGTATCTTAAGATTGTTGGTAGCATGTCCGAAGAGGCAATGAGCGGCTCCGGGGTCGTCCCCTTCACGGACGGCGGAGATGACACCCAAAGTGATCCCTTGAGGTGGGTTTTGGTTGCTGTTGCGTGAAGATTCCTGAACACCGGGAGTGAGTGTGAGTGTGGATCAACTATGAATGTTTTACACGGCGACGGGAACACGTGATGTAAGATGCGTGGGGTAATTTCTTATTATTTTTTATAGATTTCAGTAGTATGAGCAAGTTAAATACACAGAGATTTTGGTTGTGTAAAGGGTTGTGATCGCGTTGTCTGAAGGATGTGTGGCCGGGGGCATTCGGTGGCTAGAGCTATGCGCCCAAATCTTGAGATGGGTAATCGTACACGTAGGGGGCAGGGAAAAGGGACTGTACCTATTTATTCGCTCCTAAAATACCCTAACCATTTAACAAACCAACATACAGAAAAAACAAACAATACCTATAAAGTAGGGATGGGATGGAAGATGGGGTGGGAGTGGGGATGGAAGTTGTGGGTGGTGGGGTGGTGCAAAACACCCGGCAGCGGCCTCCAGAGTGTGAACCTCTTCACGGCCGGCGCCGTCACCCGGACTTGGATGGGGGAGGAGGAAACGGCCACGTCGGGTCTACGCGGAGGTTAATCTTGCGGGGGGTTGGGCCCGGACCTCTGTTCGAAGTGTTCATATGGGCTGACCTATCACAACCAGGTGAATTTGAAACGTCCATTTGTCAAAGCCCGTTTCCCCAGCGAAAAGTCAAAGGGGTAATGGGGTAGATATGAGGGCGGGTTCAACTGGAAGGAAAGGGTGGAGAGGGGAACCCCAAGGGGAGGGGGGGTTGGGGTAGCTACGCCACCAGAGCTTCCGCACCGGGTCTACACTAACGTCTTTAAGTGTGGTGGCATGTCCGAAGAGCAATGCGCGTGGCTCTGGGGTGTGGTTCCCTCCACGGACGGAGATGATACCGAAGTGATCACTCTGAGGGGTTGGTGATTGGTGGAAATTCTGAACACCCGGAGTGTGATTTCCAAAAAAAAAACTCCTGAATGTTTTACACAGGCGCGGGCCACAGTGTGATATATGATGAGTTGGCAATTTCTTATATTTTAAAGATTAAGTAGTATGCACAAAAAATCCCCCGGTACGGGGTGTTTGTTCTTCGCGTTGTCTACGAGTGATGGACTGGGGGCCTTCGGTGGCTAGGTATGCGACCAAATCTTGCGCGGTTGGGGTCCTCTTACACGTCGTTGGAAGTGTGGTGGAGAGTGCAAACAACCTAGCATGCGGCTTTGGAGTGTGACCACCTTCAAGGGACGGGCGCGCGGGCACTTGGAGGGGGGAAAGAGGAAACGGCAACGTTGTCTACGCGGAGGTTAATCGTGCGGGGGTGGGCCCGGACCCTGTTATCCTGAAGTGTTCTATGGGTTGACCTATCACATCAGGTGAAAAGGTACATTTGTCAAAGCTGGTTCCAGAGAAGTAAAAGGGGTTAGATCTACAGGTCAACTAAGCCAGGGTTTAGGCGGCATGGGGGCCTTGGGGGGTTAGCTACGCACCAGGGACTTCGCACGGTCCTCACTAATGTCTCTCCTAAGTTGTGGGTAGGCATGTTCCGAAGAGGCAATGAGCGGTCTCGGGGTGTTGGTTCCCCTCTCACGGAAGGCGATGGTCAACCAAGTTGATCCCTCTGAGGTCCCCCGCTGGTGGTTGGTGAATATTCCTGAACACCCAAGAGTGTGATCAGCTCAGAATTTTTACACGGCGCGGGCACACATGATATAGATGCGTGGGCAATTTCTTATTTTTTTTTCAAGAGTCAGTAGTGCAGAAAAAAATACCCCGGTACAAAACCCCCACCGGTACGGGTTGTTCTTCCGGTGTTGTCTATGAGTGTGGCCGGGGGGCCTCGGGGCTAGATTTAGCTATGCGACCAAATCTTGCGCATGGGTAAATATTAAAAAGTTTTTTAGTTGATTCCTTTAGCTATTAAAGTTTCATTAAAGTTTTCTAGTTCATTCTTTTTCTATTAGAGTTTCATCAAAGTTTTCTAGTTCATTCTTTTAGTTTATTATTTTTGCTATTAGAGTTTCATAAAAGTTGAGAGGGTTACGGCAAAAACTGGATGCACTTCGTTTACAAAATGGACAATCTCTTTCGAAGTATCAGGGTTTCGGACGAAAACTCATCTGTTACAAAGGGATTTTATTTTTTTGAACTTATTTGAACTCCAGACTTTTTGTGTGCTCAAAATGAACCATTCAAAGCAACATCATCAATTTTCAACCCTTTCTGACTTCATCTGTTATTTTTCATGCATTTACTGATTTTTTTGAGTTAAATGACCCTGAAATTGAAAAGCACTTCAAATGAACTCTGAAGAGGTTGAAAATGAGCATGATATCATCATTTCACCCACATAGCATGTGCTAAAAAGTTGAGAGGGTTGCGGCAAAAACTGGATGCACTTCGTGTACAAAATGGACAATCTCTTTCGAAGTATCAGTGTTTCGG